>JAODLI010000908.1:0-11656 GCA_027575585.1 Percopsis omiscomaycus | reverse complement strand
CAGAATGAACTAGTTCACAGTAACGTTCATCAGGCAGTAATACAGTACGTTCAGTTCACGTTCACCCAAAATATGAATGTGTTCATGAACTATCGTTCAATGAACGCGTTCAGGCACATCACTGATTCTGGGGGGGTGGGCGTGGTTTAGCGCGGTCTGTATCGGAGGGAGTGTCGGGAGGTGTGGTTCACGGGACTCTGGGATTGGAAACAGGTGAGGAAAATGTACTGATTACGTGTTTCCCTTGTGAAAAGGAGCTCGGCAGCAGAACGGCGGGGAGTGAGACACGGACACGGGGGTACAACTCCAACCCCTCCTGGGAAATATCTAGGAGCTTAACTAAGTGTATTGATACAAGGTGAAATCTGTAAATAAACGTACTGCACACGGTCTTCCCGCAAGGAACCCTGAGTGTGTGGCTGGGTCTTTGTTGCATACATTTAGCAATATACAAAACATTTCAGCTATACTACTACTACTACTGCTACTACTACAAGCACCACATGATTCCTCAGAGAGTCCTGAAGCCCACTTTGAGAGCCACTGTTGTGTATGGTAATGTGTGAGCTGGTGTAGCACTGGAGCCCATGCAGTCCATGTCTCATTCCCACACTCAGCCCAAGCCTGCACCAGGCTGCACCATCTGGCAGAAATGCCCGCAGCCTCGGCTACCTAACAGGCTGCTGAGATAAAAAAAAAAACTGAACTGTACCAAACTGGGGCCATCGCATTACACATACAGTGTAGTGTACGTGCACTGTATAGACTGTGTGCACACACACACACACACAATTAAAGAGTAATACAGTAAACTCAGTTTTCCTGCATTGCAGTGGTGCCTTGTACAAAAGTCAGCTGTGAATTAGTGTGAGGTTGTATGCATATCCAGATGGCCGAGTTATTAATAATTCATCATGTTTTGAATACCCTTTTTTCCCCTCACTCACTCTGAATTAAAAAAAGAAAAGGGAAAATCTGGAATACATTGTCACCAAGATCCTTGAAATATAAATTTAACTAGGGTGTGTATTATGAAAAGTGTATCCATTTTGTCACAGTCTAAACTTTTCTCTCGCCATCCCCCTCTTTTTCTAAAACAAGAAAGGTACACCCCTGGTGTCCTTTTGATTTTGTGATCATTTCTGCTCCTGCTCAGTGTGGAAACAAAGTGTGGTCGGTTGTCGAGAAAGGGGTAGTGGGGAATGAGGGCCACTATGTGTTATTTGCTCTCATTCGTGTTAGTTAGCAACGCTAGATAAGAGTTTGATTTATTCACAGCTAGAAAAAGGATGCAGTCATTTTGTATTAATTTGCCGTTATAAAGCAAATATACATTAGCCAAGCCACTGATGTTGGTGTGTTCCAGCTATACAGCTTGGAATGTTTGTTATGGTGCGTGCCCGCAAGCAGGCGGTTGGGCATGGTGTGACAGCTCTTGTCTGAACCCCCTTGTAATGGGATGCAGTTACGGAGTTGTGCAAGCCAACTATGTGCATTTTGACCTTACCTTTTTTTATTTAAAAAATTCAATAATTATATATTTAAAAAATTATTATATATATATATCCTTATAACACCCTTAACTACAGTATTTGAGTCTACAGTATACTCTACATTATGTCTTATGTATTATGGCCTACTTAAAAAGGGATATTGAATTTTTGTTAAACCCTTGACTGTAGCTTCCTTACCTCACTTTTAGGCCCTCACGCGAACATTCGGCATGTAAAAATACGTTTTATCCTCCGTTCACTTCTATTATTTCTCAAAAATATACTTTCAACGTTGAATGCCATTTCTATTGGTAGTATGTGGTCTCATACTACCCCCTTTTGCAAACTAAAATTGTAACAACAGAAGAGATAATTATGAATGAATGAATTCATTAATTTCATTAATGCAAAAAAATACTTAACACCAGCAAAACATTTAACAGCTAAATTCCTGCAGTTTTAAATATGGTTTTATATATGGTTTAAAATAGAGCCACATATACTGTGTAATTTGTGCATGTAAACATTTAGCAATGTTTCAATGACATATCAGACTGTCTCTTGTGGCTCCGGGTTATAACAGACAGATTAAGATGAAAAGATTAGATTCTGTGAACAGAACACAGAGAAAAATAGAAGTGTTGGAACACAAGGCTGCTGGTCTCCTAGGCAACAAGCCAGGTTTCGCTCAGTAAAAATAATAAATAAATACCAAAGCCTATTGGTGAAGGGACAAGGAGCTCCCTGCAGCATCCCCATGGCAACGAGAGTGGTTGCCATGTGGTTTTTTTATGATAGAAATGACACGCACACAAACATCCCACATACACCTACATAAACACACACCAGTATACCCCTTTTCCTTTCTCGTGCACTGATGAATCAATCGGGTTCCCCATTAATACTAGATTCACCAATCGAAATATTCCCACAATATCTCGTCTTACTTGACTGTGTTCAAGGACATACTATACACAAAATGGCTTGACCACAGTCTGTGTTGGTAGTTAAAAAATTGAAAACAAGTGATGTTTGCTTCACAAACACCTTGACTGAAACAAAAACATTTCAAACGTTTCTCTGGGATCTTCAGCAGTTTTAAGTCCTGCATTTGTTAAATTTGATGTACGTGTGACCATTGTTAACAATAATAAATACAAAACAAAATGTAAGACAATATGTGTCTTGCATGGCTCATATGGACCTGCACATGTCTGCAACATACCTACAAGGTACTAATCTGTGTCAAATGTATTGGACAGTAGACAGTGGAAATATATTAACACACAGAAGGACACTTGCTACTCTCACAGGCAAGAAAGGACGGATTGGAGTGATAAGCCCACAGATGACAGCTTTATCAGTAGACAAACAAACACATCCAATCAGTCAGGCAGCCCACTTTTCCGTTGGCTCACCCAACCATGAAAACCAAAAATTATGTTGAAACGAGAATATAAATGAAGCGGTTTAAAATAAGCAACAAAAGTATGAAAGCCATGCCAGCGTGGAACAAAATGTTCCTTGCCCATAAGGCTCTAATGACTTCTAAATATTTGTCTTCCTCTGCTTTCAACAGGCTGGTAATGGTAGGGTAATGGTAGGAAATTAAAGAACTGACATGATAACCAGAATGATTGAATGCCAGCCTAACCAAACTACCATGTTGAGAAGTGGTGAATAAATAGATGTTACATATATATTATTATATATTACAAATAAAAACAACAGAAAGATCCCATGCGTTTGCACACACACACACGTGTGTGACTGCTAACCAGGCTTTGATCATTACAGAACTGGTTTGACTTGACGGTTGCCATGCCAACAGGCGTAGAGACCAAAGCTTTGAGAAATAACGCTAGCTTTCATGGCTAACATTTGCCATAAGGAAATTGCGGAAGTAAACGCACACACACACATATAAACATAAATGTGAGCACGGACACAAACAGCACGTCTGAGCTGAGATTTTTCCATTGGCTTTATTTCTTAATATTTAGGTCAAGGGGGGTGGGAGGGGGGTTGAAAATGAGAGAGAGAGAAGGAGCATCCCTGGGTAATGGACACAATCGATTGGTCAGAAAATCGCACACATGCACAGTACACCACGATCTTCTCTATCCCTTTCTGACATGTATTCTCTCTATCATCTCCTCTTTCGACCCCTCTTTCTTTCGTTCCTCATACTCCATTTCCGTTTATTCATTATTGAATTTGCGTCCCTCCCTTGACAAACCTCTCTTGTCCTCTGCTCTTTTACTTGCTCATTTGAACAACCCTTGGCCTCTGATAGGATCCACAATTCCTTCTCCACCTACAATGCTAGCCGCTTACACACACACACACAGAGACTTGCACATAAACACACCATTCTTTAGCAGGTTGGGGGAGGGGTGTGTGGGTCATTAAGTGCGTTTAAGAGCTGCTCGGGGAGGCGTGTTAAAATAGGATGCCAAGCTAATCCCTGAGAGAACCTTGTTTCACAACACGGTCAGGAAAATACACTCAGGACATCAGCGTGTTTGTGTGTGTGCGTGCGTGGGTGTACCCTGTTAGCAAGGGCTCTCCTGTTATGGATGTAGCGCCTCTTTATGGCCAAAAACAAAAACAGGATCAGTCTCTCGACATATTTAGCCACACACTGCCCCCTGCACACCGTTTCAAGACACGACAACCACGTGCAATGTGTTTTGCTGCAAACAGTCTTAGCGTTTGTCTTACTCCACCTAGTGGTGAGAATGAGTTACTGCCTTGTCAATTAAGCTTTAGATGTATAGTACTGTACATATTGATATACTTATGGCTGTATGGGGCTTGCTGTTCTATGAGTGGGGCGGTCAAAAAAACACACCATTAAGTGTTATTGTTATTTGTGTGGTATTTGTCAGACATGAATCACATGATCACAGATCTTGTAAATAATCCCTCCTCACAGCTAACTGGTCACCTCCTCACTAACCTCTCCCTGCACTCAACCCTCTACCTTCCTCCTGTGGCAGTAAAACACCATTTGTGATATTCCAATAGGACTTCAAATATTTGACGTTGAAGTGAAAGTACCATTAAGCTAGAACCTCAACTAGTGGGCAACTAAATGGTAAAATATCCTCTTTAAGTAACAGCTACACACTGTGACATTGGTGACCTGACAGTGAAAGTGTTGAATTGTAACTCAAGTCAGGAAAACACAAAATAGGACAGCCAACTTTTAAGACATAGTTTAGCAATTTACAGTACCCATAAATACTATGGGTGTTGAGGAATATGGTGAAGTAGGCTAGCATGCCCCACATGGCCCAAATAAGTAGGAAGGAACAACAGTGTACACAACATCAAATACAGTTTGATGTTTTTGTTTTCATTGAGAACTATCATTTAGGTATGTTTTTACACATCTCTCCTGTCAGTGATTTACTAGGGCATCCAGCAATAGTGCCACTTCCTCTCCTGCCAGCTCCTCAGGTCCTCTAGCAGCCAAGAGGTGAAAGGCTGACTTTCATCTTTCAGGTGCTGGGAGCCAGCTGCACTAGAGAAGACTAGGTTGTTAGATCAACTCTTTTGGTATTTTGGTATTTAACGTTACGTATTTGTTTTATTTTTACTTGAATAAACTCTCTATTGTCCCTGGCATTGATACCCATTTGGCTTAAGTTAACTCTGACCTAACTCTAACCAGGCAGTTAAAACAATGCCTTAGCAGGTCTAATGCATTACAAAGTCACACTTGCCTCTGTGCGTTCCTTCGACGCTGCCTAAAAATGTAAAATAATTACAAAAGTGAGAAGTGCAAGCTTTATCATTGCTGATCCATAAAGGAAGGACATGATGAATTTGGTCACTGTTTATAGCTTGCAGTGGCCTGTAGACTCACCACATTCACCTCTGTTACCAGTGCCTGTAAACATCATATTTGTAATTATCATTCACATCGTCTTATTGTTTGAGATTCTACAAAGTTTGTTTGTACATGGTCCTAGATAGGCTATAAGTAAGTAAATAGACTGACACAGGGGAACATTTATTTTAAAGCTGTAAAGCATAACATGTGAGATGATTGCATGTTAGGCTGCACACAAGTTTTAACATTGTATTACATGAACAGCTAATGACAATAAATACTGTGAATCAGAACAGTCAACTTTTAGGCCCAATATGTTTGGTCAATACAGACTCCAGCTATGAAGGGATTTATGTGAGCTACAAACGAATTTAGAATAACTTTCTTGAGTTGCTGAGTTGGCTGCATAGCCCTTTTAACGTATAACTGACTGCATAACATTATTGGCTACAGGCTACATTAGTCTGAGGATGAAGTAAAGGTTGTGATTGGCTCAGATCACAATTCCAGATGGAGCAGTTGATACCAGATACTTTACAGTGTTATTGGCATAATAGTGACTGTCAGATTCAGTTGTTGAGTCCAGATTAGCCTTCTGCAAAACACTGTGCAGTCAATTACACAAGTTGTGTTTGGGTAGGCTAATTCTCCTGAAAAACCTGTGGTTTTTATTGTTTCACGCGGCAGCCAAGGAATGAGATCCTTGGAGTGCTCAGCAATAACATCTATCCAGAATTTCAATGTTTTACTGACCTGACCAGTTGACCGTTTGAAGCGTCTCGCTAAATCAGCTATAACAAAGTTCAGTCTGAGTTTCAATTGTCACTCCACAATGTGTCCACAGTGTGTTCCTCCATTGCTGACCATTGCGTTCGGGCATCATGGAAGGTCTTTGAAGTAGGACCTGGCTCCTCAGAAACCTCCATCACACCAGGCTCATGGTGAGCTTGGTCAGCTGCAGGTAACACATAAAGTGCATAGGTTACAATATGAGCTGTATATCCAGTAGTTAATTAATTCAGGCAGATGGAAAAGTGAACAGACTGACACAAATTAAATACAAATCAATTTAAACCACAATGTTCAAGCAATGTGAATGTATACTAGGCCTACTGACTACTCGAAGAAATTATTTGTGAAGGATCTGCAAACACCAAATAAGGGCTACTTTAAAAAAAATTAACACCGGGTGCCTTTGTTATCAGACTATTTTCTACAGCAGAAAAATTATTTCTTTTTCTCCCGGAGTAGCAGAACATCAGAAGAATGCGTCCAACGGCCCTACGTCATCGATATGCGACGACGAATTGTTTTCTTCAAATCGTGCTGCTGTAGATGAAACTCAATTATTTATTTCACAGACACGGTAATATGAGTCTATATGTTAATTTGATTGCAATTTTAAATGTAACTCTATAGTCTGTTTCCGTTTGTAAATGTCTAAAGAGACTACCTCTTTGTTCTAACACGGCTTCGATGTCTGTGAAAGACGATAAATGTTAGTCGCTGCTTTGTGTTTTTGCCTCTGTTGTGATAGTGCGGCTCAGCTAGCTAGCAAAGTACGTTTTTAAGAGTCTGGATGTAATATGAGTCACTCTTGTTTTCCTTGAAAATCACTGATATCAATATCAAAGTGCTAATGTGCACATACCTCTTCTAGAACGTTCATGGATGTTAGCCTAGCCAGTGGAAGCGACCTAACGTTACCGTCGATACATAGCAACGTTATGTTGTGGGAAGTCATTTGCTTGCTCGCCAACTGGTCGTTGACATAACTGTAAAACACTAGATCCTCTCATGAATCATTCCAGCATTCGAATTACCTAATTTATGTCGTGAACAGTCATGCAAGTTTGACATTTTCTCACACATATCCTTCCGCTCTCCTTTTTTGCCCTGAATAGGAGCCCATGGTGGTGTTGACATTATGTCAAACAGAGGCTAAAAACGCCGGCTAACAGTCAGCATTTGTCCTGTTGTTGCATCCTCTGTCTAGCTCAGTCGTATTTCACAAATTAACCTGGATGTTTAGGGTATAAGAAATACCCTAAAAGGCTACAAGACTTTACATCGGAGGAGTAGGACATAACCACATAATAGCTCTTGTTGGAGAGGAGGCGGTCTGTCAGGAGAAGGGGTGTTAGGGGAATGGGGTAGGGGAGCCAGAAGAGGGAGCCATGGTTCACAGCGGCTCTGCCCCTCCAATTCCAATGACCCCACCAGCATCACTTCATTTAACAGTTCCTGTTCAAGCACCTCCAGTGCAAGCACCCCCTCCTTTAATACCTCCGTTGTCCACTCCTGCAAATCAAGATCAAACCCAGACCCGTACAGAACCTCTTATCTCGGCCCTTACCTCCAGCCTAACTCCCATCCGAACACTTCCCCTGTCTCCCTCCCAAGACGAGCATCCTTCTTCAGCCCAGTCTCCTATACGGACACCAGATGCCTCTCGGGTGACACTTAACGGCCGTTCCTCTGGCAGGAAGCGTACTCCCAAGGCCTGCGACTGCTGTGGCCCCAACAGCAAAGGACACAATGTTAAAACTCAAGGCAGGGGTAGAGGGCGGGGGCGGGGCCACGGGAGGGGGCGGGGGAGGGGAAGAGGGAGGGATCTTGGAGACACCCAAAAGAGGAAAATGGAAGGACAGCTGATGAGGACCAATAACTTGCACAGAGACTCCACAGAGGACGACGAGGACAATGAAGAGGATATCGACGGCGAAATGGTAGACACGTCTCCATTGGAGCCAGTGGACAGCATCAACATCCAATCAGAATTCTCAGATAAACTGCCAGTCATTGCCTCATCAAAAGATGGACCAATTGGGCCGTGTGTTGCTCCAGAGAGCTTGGACGGTCAGAAGATGGAGGAGTCTGCAGAGGCCCCAGGTGGAGATGAGGTTGGGTTTCGGTGGCTGGGGGAAGTAGGCAGAGGGGTTCCTGCGGGCAGAGGAATGAGGGCACGGGGGAGGGGCACAGTGAAAGCTACCGCCAGCTCCAAGACGGAGGGCAACGTTGGTGCAAAGAGGGGAGTGGGTCTTATGGGGGTTGCGGGAGGTGGGAGGGTCTTCGGTGGCAGCATTAGTGCCAAGTTAGAGAGGGTTGCCCCTGCTGAGAGCCAATCTGGGTGTGTGCTGAGTACCAGCCCTGGACTGGGGCGTGAGCACGGAGGTGCTGAAGGGGAGGTAGGGGAGGGCGCTGACTCTTGTCTGGCTACATTCCCATCCCCATCCGGGAGTGTGGACAGTTTAAATCCATCCGGAGCTGGGACTCTGACTGGGGAGCAGGTGGAGACCAGGTGTGGAGAAATCACACTGGCGTTCTCAGGCTCTGTTTCTAGAACAGAAGGGCCAGAGGCACCCATACTGTTAGACGAGCCCCATGACAAAATGGTGCCAACACTCGCGCACGTATCCAATGGATACGGTGCCTCTCCGACTGACCAGAACCACACCGCTATGGAGGTGCACCCAGCTATCACTACCCCTCCCGCTCGGGAGGTCATTGCGGTGCAAACCACAGAGCACCGCTGGGCGCTAAGAGACCACAGATTGTACTGTTCACCCGGGACCTGGCAGGAGGAGATGCAGGGGGAAGACGAGGCGATGGGTACTGAGGGGTTCTCGGAGGAGACGGGCAGACGGCATACAGACCATCTGACAGGTGGAGGGCAGAAGGATAACATGGACCAGCTCACTGACATGGTCCACGGTAATATTAAAAGCATTTCTTACATTTGAATTTGGGTCATTGTCAGGTCAGCGGGTGCTTAAAAGATTTCACACGGCCTCTAATGGATTCCTGTCTACATAAACACCGACACATAAACCAAAAAAGAACTCGCCATTTATTTGTATGTATAATTATGGAATTTTTATTAATTACTTTTAATTAATGAATTTTTGGTTGGTCAGTATTTTCTTAACGTTGAAATGATCTCTCCTACAGAGTTTCTGGAGAGTTTCTATATGAAGTACGGTAGTTTCATTCCTCTCAACGAGACGGATATTGTGGAACATCTGAAGACGACCGGAAACTCAGAACTCAGCAACAGGTTCTGTCCCAGCTCACTGTTTTTATATTTATTTTGAAACATAACCATCCTCAATAGTGTGGTCGGCTGTAGAGGGCAGGGGTAGAGAGGAATACGAGCTACGCAGCACTCAAGTGTGGGAGTGAGATGCAATGTTTTCTTTCAATGATGGTTTCAACCACAAGGGGATTTTCAGGAACAAATTGAGGGGTGTTCCTTTAATGAGATCAGATAAAAACAGTTTGAATCGGATCTAATGTAATACGGGTTTTTACAGTACAGTAGTCACATGAAGCAGTGTGTTTATCTTGGTACAGTGCGACGTTTTGTTATTTTTTTTATTTTTTTTCTTTACATTTTTCTTTGCTTCTGTTCTCGTCTCTAGAAAGCTGGACATCCACAGAGAAGTGTGTCGATACAAGGCTGGGCTGGCCTCCGCCCCAGTTGCAGGATTCATGGTGACGTACAACAAACACACCCTGAGCCTGGAAGACCTCAGCACACTGGAGGAGCAGAACTGGCTTAATGACCAGGTACAGTGAGATGGCGTAATGGATGCAACCGTTTCAACTGACATTTCCTAACAGTTGAAATGGTGAATGAACATAGTAGATGTACTAATCACAGCTACTGACATTTCAAAAGTTAGAATATTTGACTAATTTTGTACTTTATGTGAAATTATTAAAGAAATGTTTGTCTGGCCTTCTCAAAAAATGCAGTTTCAAGAATCTTTCATAGACCCCTAGACACACACACAACAGTGGTCCGCCCTAGTGTTTTAGTTGCTTTGTTTTCTTTATTCTTTCTGTTCAGGTTATTAACATGTATGGAGAATTAATTATGGAAGCCACACAGCACAAGGTAAGAGACAGCGTGTGTGTGTGTGTGTGTGCGTGCCTACCTAGAATTTCACAGCCAGACTCCACATACTATATATATATGTTAGATTCTTGAATTTGAATTCCTCAACTACTTTTAAACCTCACTGCTAAGCACATATTCTACCGCTGTAGAAGATGACCATATATTTGTTTAATCACTCTCTCTTTAAGGTCCATTTTTTCAACAGCTTCTTTCACAAGCAACTGGTTGCCAAGGGTTACGAAGGGGTGAAACGATGGACCAAGAAAGTAAGAGACAATAACAATTCCCTTGAAAATGGAATATGTATAGAACAGTTCAGTACTTGTTCTTTATTTGTTGGTCTTTATGGGTTTGTTTCAGGTGGACCTTTTTTCCAAATGGTTGCTGTTAGTCCCTATCCACTTGGAGATTCACTGGTCCCTCATCTCCGTCGACATAGCAACAAAGACCATCAGTTATTACGACAGCCAGGGCATCGTCTTCAAACACACTATAGATGTAGGTAATAACACGGGGGCATATTAGGGTCAATTCATGTCTCAACCAGGTGGGGGCAGCAGCGAGTCATTAAAAACACTTTCCTGTCCTCTACAATGATAAACCCCCAGGGCTTGCAGGCAGGTTTTATGTATGTACAGTATGTATGTGTGTGTGTATGTTGTTCTTACATAGCTCTGTTATGTAACAACTAACTATTTGTGTCCCATCAATCAGAACATTATGAAGTATCTGCAGTCCGAAGCCAGAGAAAAGAAACAGCCTAACTTCCAAAAAGGCTGGAGGATGGTTATCATTAAGGTAAGTTGATTTGTACACACAAACCCACAGTTGAGGCAAATAATATCATGCAACTATGATTGACACTTTAAGGCTGTACTTGGTGGCTGACCGTCTGACTCTGTCCTCAGGGCATTCCCCAGCAGAAGAACGACAGTGATTGTGGTGTTTTTGTCTTAGAGGTGAGGCAGTTTTCTCCTTTCTTGCCTCCTGTCTTTCTTCTCTTTTTCCATTCATTCTTATTTATTACTCTTTAATAATTACTCATTAATATTTTATACTACGCTATTCTGAGCTTTACTATTCACTAGGGGTGGAGCCGAACCCGAATACAGTATTCGGAAAGGCACAAATAACGTGATTTTTACGAATACTTATTTCGAACAAATACTTTAAAAAAATATTTGTATTCGGGATCAAGAAAAACTTTATATCAAAAAGCTGCGTTTCCTCACGAGACCGCAGTGCATGCCCGAATGAGTGAGAAGAGGTGACTGACACAGGCTGCTCCACACAGCAACAGAGAGGGCTCGGTTGAGCGGAAAAAAAACTTAACTGCGTCACTAACTATTTTTGTACCTTAACTGGGTTCCGGAGGCAGTTTATAACTTTCGTGAAGCGGAGTTTGATAGGGAGATTATT
>JAODLI010000907.1:0-11657 GCA_027575585.1 Percopsis omiscomaycus | reverse complement strand
CTCTCTCTCTCTCTCTCTCTCTCTCTCTCTCTCTCTCTCTCTCTCTCTCTCTCTCTCTCTCTCTCTCTCTCCCCCAAGCACTCTCCTCAAACTAGTAAAACCATCACAGGGTATAGACGTGTAGACGTGGTATGGCTCAGCTAAGACCCAAGTCACAGATAATCTTGTCCTGAGAGAAAGTGAGCTCACATTCTGAGGTTATAGGAAGTGTTAAGAAAGGGTTGCAGTGAGTCACATGCGCTGTTAGGCTCTCTAGATGTCCATTGTGAGTCAGGGGAGCAGACTGGACTAGGCCATATCCTCTGCGTCACAAACACTGGGTTACAATTCCCTCTAACCTCTCAAACCAACCACCGCACATACACAAAAAACCACAAACTATCCATTTCCTTATCTTAGACTGTAAGATATGTCCTCTTCTCTTATAATGTAAAAGACCACAACCCACATTACATTTGGATTAACATGTTTCTGTCAGTGAAAGGCCTTAGCTTGAAAGTGTTTCTGTTTAGGGTTAAGTGATGTTTTTTTCAAAGCAGTTATTTGATGTCGGCATCAGACGGCATCCTAGTGAGTAAAGCTTTGGAAACGTGCACCTGTGCCATTTCGTCCCCTCACTCCATACATGTGGCGCTAGAAGCCCACATGCTGTGATCAGATGGCAGGAAACCTCCACTACAACAAACCCAAAGTAAGGAGCAAAGAGCAAGGCCCCAATGAAACATTTATTTTTTTCATTTCTTTCTTGTAAAATTATTATTAATACTTTTCACTTGTATTATTCAGACCGGGGAGACAATACAGCAGGCAAACAAAGGTTATAGGTAAAGGTTATACCAATGGACCAATATTCTCTAATGTTCTGCGCTCAAATTGCAGGAAACTTTCCATAAAACATCACTGAACTTTAAGGTATTCTGGAAAAAGGTCACAGGGACATTTATAGTAAGCATATTTTTTACTTACAACATTCAGACAGGGAGGCAGGTTATAACAAACAATACAGGTATAGAGGTTATAAACCAAAGTAGACATACTCTATAGGTTCTCACACGATTCACTTGCCTAATGTGTAAGTGATGAGATTGTAACAAATGATATCATTAGTCACCACTCTAAGCATTTTCTGGCGAACCTCATAAGAAGTTGTAGCCTACAGTGCCATTATCGTGCTTTGGTAAAGCTCAGTAACCTACTGCCACCTGCGGGTGATTTTATTAACTGAGAAAACTAGAATCCATTTGCCACCTGCTCTGTTATTTAAACAGCATCTTCCGCATACTGATAAAGTTATAGTTCATTGAATATTACGGAATATTGAATATTACTATGTAGATTTATTTGCTAGAATTAACCTACACTAATTTTCACGCACGCTATTTGTGTGTCTTGATGAGATTTAGTTTACAGTCATCCATATTTTCAGTTATCCATATCTGAGTTTAACATTTTGGCTTCAGATCTAACCACAGACTTATAGGATCTAACGGATCTAACATACAACATATCACAAAAATAATACTTTGCGACCTTTGCGACTGTTTAGCACAATGGCGCAAGCGACGGTAAACGGCAGTGAGGAGAAGATGGCGGAGGGAGATATAAATGCAGAGCTACTCAAGGAGAAGGCGAATAGTTACTTCAAAGGTAACTGAGTAATCGTGTGAATTTGGTTTCTCACAAGAACCGTGTGTTACAGATCAGAAGTCTGCCCTATCATTTTGGGGATGAACTGCATTTCACGTTTCATGCTTTAGCCGGTTGCTAACCTCAAGCTAACAAACGAGCGTGCTAGTTTAGCTGTAGCTTTCATTCATTGAATGCTAGCACTTACTTTTGAATTATTAGCAAGCATCCTGTCCACTGCCCCTTATGCAGTGGATGGTGCGCCGCTGAATTGCACAAATTCCGCCACGTATCTAGATTTACATGTAACATGATGTGACACTGACAAACTGAGTTTTATTGTGGGGGTTCTCGTGTTGTGACACTATTAGCTTGCATCACTAGTACAATCAATTTAAGCTCCTAGATTGTTCTGTTAGGTACCTGCTGGCTTATCGGCATCGTGGCGTTTGACAAAACTGTTTCACATGTTGGTTTACATTTATATTAATCAAAAGCACTTAATTTGTGTATGTCGAGTGTCTATTTTCATGGCAGAACTGACAACCTCCTTTTATAGTTTGAAGCGAGTGGATCGCTAGTGAAGTTTTGATCAACTCTCATAAACTTGTATACCCATCAGTACGCTATTATTAAGTCGTTTAGTTGACTAAAGGTAAACCGTTTTTATTTATTAAACAATCACTTGCCAGTATAAAAGAAGATATAAAATCCCTAAATATCGAACGTTATATAGAGAGGGTAGGTATTAATATGGGCATGCTGTAGGCTAAGGATTTTAAAAGAGGCCCTCCATGTGGCAACGAACAGCACTGTCATTGTGTAATGTAAAATATCATATACAGTAAGGATAGTCATTCTGTAATTGAAGCAAGATTCCCACGTCTTTGTAGCATATGCAGGCAATATTCCACGTTTATGTTCAGCTTTTAGTTTGGCCTGATGATAATGTTGTTTAAACTGGTATCAGTTTACAAGTTTTGCTTGTCAATATGCCACATGTTAGAGATGCACCATTGTTTCCACAGTACAGCACAATGTTTTTAGCATATAGCAGCCACAGTGGGAATTTAATCCTTGACACTAGCAGGGTTAAGTGTCATTGCCATGGTTTGAACTACACAGGGGATCGAAAATCTAATTTGAGCATTGTTGGACTCAGTGTGCCCTTTCCATATTAAAAGTATGTATTATGCTGATATCCCTTGTTTTTTTCAGAGAAAGACTATGAAAATGCAATCAAGTACTACACAGAAGCGTTGGAACTCAACCCAGCCAATGCCATCTACTATAGCAACCGAAGCTTGGCGTATCTGCGCACAGAGTGCTACGGCTATGCCCTGGCTGATGCTACGAAGGCCCTGGAGATAGACAAGAACTACATCAAGGGGTATTACCGTCGCGCCACCTCCAACATGGCACTGGGCAAGTTCAAGGCTGCACTGAAGGATTATGAGACGGTAGGAAATACAGTAACTAGCTACACTCATACAGTAGTCTTTATGTAAAACTACGGTAAACGTCTGTCGAAAAACATAGCTTGACAGCTTATTTAGATAAACCAGCGAGTGTCCGACTACTGTGCGAGCGCAATATTGGGCTTTTGGCCCTGTAGGGCACAACCATCGCAAAATCTGACTCGTACTAAAACACAGTTTGCCCTCCCAATGCACCCTACAATTGGTCAGATATGTCACTTGTGTTTTGTATGTGCTTCCCATATGAATCCTTTGTTTGGATTGCGTGTTCTGCGTGTAGCTATGCTAAATCAAGGTTCATAAAATTGCACATAAAATAATGTTGTCATGGTGACAAGTAATCGCAATTGTTTTCTGTAGATTTTATTTTTTTTGTTTGGATTTACCGCTTCCACCGTGGTATAGTGTACACACAGTGTATGGCACCTTTTAGTCTGTCATGCTTCTTTCAAGATCCACTTGTATACATGTAATACTATCCTTGTCCTAGCAGAGCCCCCCATTTTAAAGGAAAGTAAATGTGGCCAGATTTAATTCAGCTCCAATAGCACTTATTATATGTACCTAAAGCAGACATGAAAAGGCACCTATCCAGCTATCATTATTGTTTTCTACATCATAGTAACAAGAAAGACATTAACAATTCCCAAACTATCACTTTAAAAGTAAATCGGTGGCCAGCCTCTCTTTTCCACAGTATTCCCAAAACAAACAAAATTAGGAGCATCCTGGCTCCACGAGTTGGGATCCTCCTGGCACTTTACCAGCCAAGAACAGGCATTATCCTTTCATCCATTGATGATGCCAATTAGATCCAGACTGAAGGCATCCATACCACAACTCATTTTGTCTATTGTTGTAATGCTAGTCTCATTATGGGATATATAAAGACATAGCAACTAAGTGCTCTAATGCTAAGCCACTGCCATGGAGTGGTTTGAACTTTTCAAGCCTGGAGTACCAGAAGTTGTGTTTTGTGATGCTTAAAAATTAGTCTGAATATTTCACATTTTTGTTTCGCGGCCTTTATATTAATGCAGAAGTCCAACGATAGATCTAGAAACCTATATATACACACACACAGTATATACTTCAAATGTATCAGAGGGAACTTTATTTCTGTTAGAAATCATAATTATTATTATCTATAAATGTGGTGGTGTTCCCTTGTTGTGATGAAAGGTGGTGAAAGTGCGACCCAATGACAAGGATGCAAAGCTGAAGTTCCAGGAGTGCAACAAGATTGTGAAACAGAAGGCTTTTGAGAGAGCCATTGCCAGCGATGAGACCAAAAAATCTGTTGTCGACTCTCTAGACATAGAAAACATGAGTGAGTGCCCTGTGCTATTAGATTCATATGTTGATATTGAAATCTGTGCTTGGCCTTTCACATTTTTCACATATTAAAAAAAGTACATTACTTCATGTTGTAGCGATCGAGGACGAGTATGCAGGCCCCAAACTAGAAGAAGGAAAAGTAACGTTGAAGTTCATGAAGGAGATGATGGATTGGTTCAAGGACCAGAAGAAATTGCACAGAAAATGTGCTTATCAGGTAAATCCAGTCTACTAATCAAAAAGAATACCCTTTTGTAAACAATTAACAATTTGATAACATAGGCATGTTATTGTGTATACATTACAGATTTTGATTCAAGTTAAAGAGCTTCTGTCCAAACTCCCAAGTCTAGTTGAAATCACCTTAAAAGAAGTAAGTACAGTACAATTGCTGAAATTAATGAATGTTTTCTAATATTTTTGTTAATCTTCTGGTTGCATTTAGCAGATGACTGTGCTCCTAATCAGACCAATTTATAATGAGTGCAACAGTAAAATAAAGTGACTAATATTAATATTATATAACTAATATTACTGCAAACTGTGAGGGTTAGGAAAATAAATGAATACATTTCAGAACTATACTAAAGATGTCTTTCTCTCCCTACTACAGACAGAAATGATAACTATTTGCGGTGACACCCATGGACAATACTACGATCTCCTCAATATCTTTGAGTTGAATGGCTTGCCTTCTCAGGCCAACCCTTATGTATCCTTTTACATTTAATCAAATATCAAATCAGCTTTCGAATTTGCAAATGATGCAGGCCTTCACTTTGTTTAAAAGCCTTTGTGTATGACAGAATTCATGTGCAGAATTTACTTAACTACAGCATTCAGCTGTTCAATGGCGACTTTGTGGACCGTGGCTCTTTCTCACTAGAGGTCATTCTGACACTGTTTGGCTTCAAGCTGCTCCTGCCTGACTGCTTCTATTTGCTCAGAGGTACGTTCCCATGCGTTTGCTGACATGTGCAACCCTGTTTATGTTTGTACATATTTATGGCAGTGTGCTTATTTAACGCATCAAGTTTAATGGTAAACCAGTGTTACAAAACTATTGATATTGGGTAAGCACCCACTTGACGGCCGAGTGGCTTGCAGTCCTCGCTACTCCTCCCCCTACAGAGCTCATAGGCTCACATCTTCTCTACCATCCACAAACGTTCACTTTGTCGTCCCTGACTGCCTTACATGCATACATATATTCCACTATTAAGGCCTTTGCACACTCTTATTATTTATTTTATTTTTTTTGTCCGAAATTGTCAAACTTAAAAAAATAAATATGACCCTACGTTGTGTCAATCCCGTTTACACACTGACTCTGAAATATTCATCCCTCAATGAAGTTTTCGCAACAGGTTTGATTTTCTGCATTTTTTCGCATCCATCAAAAGCATTTAGAGAGTTGTTTGACCGCTCAGAGCCACTGTCATCATCCAAAGTAACATCCGATAAACTGATCCACTTGTCTCTTAGTCCAAGGAACTGTATGACAAACAGTGTAAAGACTACTAGAGTGTTCCGCAGCCTACACTTCAGGATGATTGCTTAATAATTTGAGCAATGGTCTCATTCGATGGGGTAGGTTCTTGGCTACAAATAAGCCCCGATCCTTTTTTTTTTTTTTCCCAATCAATACAATTTCAGGTAAAATCACGAGACATGGCGATATGCTATATGAAAATTAAAAAATGGAGCTGAAAAAACTTGGTAGCACCTAGGTAGCCTAATATGTATCACATTATATTGATAACTAACCCTAACCACAAATGAAGTGAAAACTATTCAATTCAATTTCCATTATAATTTATTATAACAGTATTTGCATTGCACCCTTTTAAATCCTTTATTAATTATATCCTTCATTTTGTATATCTATTCCCCTTCTGAATAGATGTATAAAAAAAACGTTACGTGGTCAAAAAAAATCGATATAGTATTGTGAAAAGAAATTGATTACTTACCTCGATTTTGATTTATTTATTTAAAAAAAAAAATGCACAGCCCTGATGTCAAGTCTTTTGTTTTGGTATAGCATGATTTGGGATCTTTATTTATTATTCAGGTAACCACGAGACGGACAACATGAACCAGATGTATGGATTTGAGGGAGAGGTCAAAGCCAAGTACACGGCTCAGATGTTCCAGCTGTTTAGTGAGGTCTTCCAGTGGCTGCCTCTTGCACAGTGTATCAACAACAAAGTACTGGTAAGTACTGCCTTTGTAAGATGAAACAGCACTGCCTACTGCTGTCTGTGCATGATCAACATAGAATGTAAATGGTAACACTAGCCTCTCAAATGGTAACATTAGCCACCATATTTGTATGTGTCATTACAAATTAGTTTCTGTTAAAGACAAAAGTATGTCTGTCTCCCAGGTGATGCACGGGGGACTCTTTAGTGAAGATGGAGTGACACTGGAAGACCTTAGGAAGATTGACAGGAACAGACAGCCTCCAGATTCTGGTAACAGAGTGCACAGGCAGCCTTAATTGGCTCTACTATGGCACGTATATTGGAGAGCAAGCATGCCTTTAATACTTTCCTCTGTTCTTCTCCTCAGGTCCCATGTGTGACCTCCTCTGGTCAGACCCGCAACCCCAGGTCAGTTGCCTGTGGCCTATTTTAACAGATTAACTGTTTTCTTATGTAGAACATAAAATATTTAAAGCAAATGTCCACTGTGTAACCCAGAATGGCAGGTCAATCAGCAAGCGAGGTGTGAGCTGTCAGTTTGGGCCAGATGTGACAGAGCGCTTCCTGGAACAAAACAAACTAGACTTCATTGTTCGAAGTCATGAGGTCAAGGCTGAGGGCTATGAGGTCACTCACTCAGGGAAGTGCATTACCGTGTTCTCAGCACCCAACTACTGGTATGTAACCTGGCTGGACCGCTCCATGTTGATGACTCACTTTAAGATGCTTTGGGTGTGGGGGCGGAGGGGATACGACTTTACAGTTTTCTTTTTAATACCAAACATAAAAATCATTATTACTTCTACTGTCTTGTACTTGCTCCCAGTGATCAGATGGGAAATAAAGGAGCCTATATCCATCTCAGGGGATCTGACCTCAAACCAGAGTTTCACCAGTTCACTGCTGTGGTCAGTAGTCTATTTATTTGATTGTATCTCTTGAGTGTAAATTCGAAATGAAATGAAATGCCAAATTTGTGATTGATAATTAGGAAAATTGTTATAGACAGTTGTACACATTTTAGCATAAAACGTGCTGGAAGGCTTGTTGAATCGGAATGAATTCTCTCTTCTTTTCTTCCTGTCCCCTACAGCCTCACCCGAATGTCAAGCCCATGGCATATGCTAACACGCTAATGCAGATGGGTATGATGTAGAGGTCACGCTAGTCTGTCTGGCACCGACGATGTCCCATCGGATCAGAACCATCCCAGCCACCTCACTCCCCCCAGCACTTAGACATGCTCGTGTTCATGCTCAGCCTTAGGGATCTGTCTCCCCTAAACCTCCACTAGTTGTATTCAGAATACCCCTAGTGTAGACCAGATGGGAAGAGATCACTTGGACCAATCCGGTTGAGAATTTGGCGTGTTCTTTGTTGTATTGGTTTAAACTGGAAAAACAAAAAGCAAATTCCGTTGCTTGTTTCACCACTCGTGTAGCATAGCTTCCCGTTGGAGCTGATGTTTTTTTTAATTTGTTTTTTTTAAAGAGTAACTGGTATGTACCAAAGATCTCTGATGGAAATGATTGTTTGGTTTTACAATGAGCAATTATTGTCTGAAAACCCAGGATTGGAATTTTGGCTCGTGTCCACAGTTCAGAGCTTCAGAAAGTGGGGTGAGGGCAGCATGTTCATGTTGATCAGTATTTCTCAAACCATCATGCAGTACGATAAAGTTGATTATAATTATTTCTTTTGAAAAAATAGTTTAATTATATTGAATTGGAATGATCTCATCCAGTATGTATTAATCCAGGCCATGCAGATTCGCTCTAGTTGCACTCTGAAAGGTGCTGTTTGCCATCAGTTGTGAGTTTAATATAATTTGTTCTGCACTGCTTCCTCTTGAGGAAGGTACTGCTGCTCTCAATGTCTCCTTGTCTGTCATTGTCCCACCTGGCAGCTCTTGCACAGTGTACTCCCAATTAGCTTTGGTGTGAGGTAAACTCTGGTGGCCCTTACGTCTTCAACATACATTTAATAACCAGTGACTTAAGCCCATCATTTGTGGATTTCTTCTGTACACTGACGTCCAAAACCAATTCTGTCTTGAAACGCACAGCTGCATTGTCCAATGGCCCTCAACTTTTTAGATAGGAAAATACACTGATGTGTATGTATATATACTGTATCATTTAAAAAAAGATGTAGATCAGTGTACATGTTTGGAGAAAAAAATATTAAATAATAAAAAATAAAAAAAGTCCGGTGATTTTAAAAACAAGTTTGTGTTTATTTCTTATGCTGATTTAAACGTTTTACGTTTTTAGCATTGAAACACTAACATACATCTTACGTTAGCTATCGATGCTAGTAATAATAGGCTACAGTACTAGTAGTTAGACGGTAGTTAACGTAAGTTAATTCAATTTGAAGTATAAATACTGGTAGGCCTATATGATTTGTGGCTGCGTCCCACTCCATAATATTTCTCGTTCATATTTCCAACATCTCCCAGAAGTTTCCTCCAAACCAAGTTCGACGAGATAACTGAATTAAACCATCCATCAAAACACCTTCAGATATATGATGAACAGAGATTAAAGTCGAGGATCTGGTGGTGACGACGCATGTCAAGGTCTGGGATATGTTAGGCGGTAAACGAACAGTCGGTTCTCAGTCAACGGTGTTGGATGGGGAAGAGATGGCCAGGCGTAAAGACCTGAGCGGCTTTGACAAGAGGAGGAACGCGTCACACAGTGCTTTGAGCCCATGCAAGCTAACCCATTATGACCACCCAGGTGTAGCTACATATGTTTTGGCTCATTTGTGTAGAATACACCGATGTATGCTAATGTTATGTTCTTTTTAGTTTACTCCATCCATTTAGTGTCCATTATTAGAAATGTGCTATACATGGGTTATGTCAATCCACAAAGCAAGGACTTTTAACCCTTGTGTGGTGTTTGGGTCTGTAGGACCCTTTTTCAATATTTACTGAAAGAAAAAAAATATACAATTGGCTCATTTTCTGTAAAAGAACATTTTAATGTGCACATTGTTCACCCCCCTATGTGATGTTCAGGTCCAAATTATTCACAGGTGGCATGGGCCAAATGTCTACCAGTTACTGGACATTATATCTATTAATAGTTTTGAATGTGCAGTTGTCAGATTAACATTTTCTAAGATCTAAAATGTTCCTATGACTTTACCATGCCCATGTATTTTCATTCAAGCTTTATATTTAAGTAAATGTAATTTCAATACATTTCTTTTAGAGTAAAAAGGAATGTAATTTGTCACCACTTTAGTTGATTTTGTTTTGTTAACCTATTTACCCCCAGGTAACCAGAGATATGTAAAGTAGGCCTATGTAGATTTTATTGAATTATGCTTGTTACACAGGTTACAAAACTGTCCCAAGTCAGCAACAAACTTCCATGCACAGGTGTGTGCACAGACACATACAAAAGATCCCATCAAGATAAAGTTTTTTAAATTTCATTTAAGAACAGGACATTATTTGCAAAGCGCTGGCATCTCTTCTTGTATTTTTCTGTTTTCCTTTTTTCCTTTTTTAACAATGCCTTTAGATGTTCAATCTCTTTCTGGAGCTGCCTCCTCTCCTCTCTGTCATTCCTCCAGCCAACATATTGCCTAAAATACAGGAAAATCATTGTCACCATTTTTTAAACACTGGTTCTGTATACAACAATTCAAAAAAACATTTGTTTATTGAAATATGTTCATAATGTTATTCTAATTGCCTCTAGGCTTCACAATGTTATCATTCATGATGCTATATTTAACAAAAGTTTATAGTTTCGACATTCTTTCACTCTTGCATACGCACACATATTGTAAGAGCAATGCTATGACACATTGCTAATAAATAAAGTATTCAAGCATCAACCTTTTTCTAACCTTGAGGGCCCTAGTTGTGGGGCATTTTGTGGCTCTGGGATATTTTCTGGACTTGGAGTGGTCATTTGAAAAGCTGTCTTGACTCTAGAACCATCTCTCAGCCTTCTCTTTTTTCGCCATTTCTTTCTTTGTGCTTTTTTTTCACTTTCACTGAGGCCCATCACTTTCTTTTTCCTTCCCTCCTTTGTGTCCCTTCTCCACATCTCTCTCTCTTCATTGAGATATTGCTGCCTCCTTTCAGGGTCTGCATCCCGGCGTGCCCTGTAACACCACTGCTTTTCTGCAGCAGACAATGGCACCATCAGATGTTTTGGAAGTATACAACTAATTATTATAAAATAAATACCAATACGTGCTGTAAAGACTTATTCATCTAGCCCAGCCACCCCGTTACTGTGCAAAGAGTAACAGTGAAGACAGTTTAAATGCTAAAGTCAGCCATTAGGTCTACAGCCGGGCCCTCACACTGTACGATCGAATCGCCCGTCCGGACGATTCAGTCCTCACACTATGCGAGTTGATCGCAATGTCACCACTCACGTTAACGCCACGAATTACTGGCGATTTATGCGTTGTTGACAACAAAACAGCGTGCAGCGTTGCTCGTGTGCACTGAGACAGATACAAAAAAAACGTCGACGCTTTAAGACAAGAAATAGTTAGGAAGGCGTAGGCTTGTCGATTGTACAGAGAGAGCTTGAAGTAAACTACAATTCCTGTGGCTGGCGCGAGCTGTTGAACAGACAATGCTGCTGCTGCCACAGTTCAACCAGAGTTGCTTCCATAGGCACGGTCCAAACTACTCGTTGAGTTTAGGCTTTCCATTCAACAACGTGGTTCCTATGTGGATATCCTTAAAAGCTCTCACACTATACGATGCACGACTGAATTTTCTGATGCCAGAAAATCGCCTCCAATAGCTCGTAGCACGAGTCGGCCATAGACTTTTATGTTTATCAGCCATATTTTATAAAGTCCAGAAAATATGAGTTTTCATTATAAATACGCATAACAGCGTGGACATGTTGTGCTTTACCGGAACAGACATGAATTCTAAAACATCAACGAAAAGTAAGAGATACTTACTCTGCTTCTTGAGGGTGATTTCCATCCCAAAATGTGTGCAACTTCCTTAAAG
>JAODLI010000906.1:0-11658 GCA_027575585.1 Percopsis omiscomaycus | reverse complement strand
CCCCCGCCCCGCCCCCCCCCCCCCCCCCAACCCAACCCACCCCCGCGCGCCTGCAAACGAGGGATGGGGAGAAAGATTGGAGCCATTGATCCAAAAGCCTCCATCTAAACGGTGAAATGTTTTCTCATAAACCTCCAAAGTGCCTCTGCGGTCTGTGGCAAAAGAATGAAACAAGAGAATGTAACAGTAATTGAATTGGACGAGCCACTTTGTGAATTACAACCACAATATATTCTGGTCAGAGAGTGTGTGCGGGAGCCTTCGAGGTGATAGAAACCATGTTAATTGGAACGCTGAATCACCGATTGAAAATTTGTAAAATGACAAATAATGAGCCAGTAAACAAAGTAGGGCGTGTGATAAACAGATGTTACAACAAGATGAGGTTGCATTGCGTGGATAAGTATGCGTTTTATCCAAATAAAGAACACATATAGAAGCAATCTGACTTAACCGAAAGAGGTCAATAAGGGGGTTGTCAGCTTGGGTGATAGGACATAAAGATTTGTTGCGCGCTAACAGCAATTTGTCATGAAATATAGGCTATACAGTACCTTATGAATAAGGGAATTGCCAATGTCGGCTTTTGAAGAACGAATTGCACAATGAACAGTTAGAAACACTCTTGAGTCATAAGGTGGCTACACCACGATTAAAGGAAATGTTCTCATTGGTTATGTTTGTTTACAGTGTGCAATACAAGTAGATACTGATATTTAGTTTACACTTGGCATATTATTTCCTTTGTATGCATTTGTCCTTCAGCCAATTGTGTGGGAAAGAAAAAGGCATACTGCTTTTAGACTTTAGAGTGTGACTCATCACAAGTCAATGAGACCGCAGAGGTGGGGTGTTTCTTTGGAATTTTCCAAAGTCACAGGGAAAACAACTCAACATTTTTTGAAACGTAGTTTATTTTTTACCAACCTACCTCTCTGTGATTTACATGTAAATGTCAAGTAAAGTTTCTTAATATGTACATGAACTTTTATTAGGGTCACTGTCTCTTTAAAATATGTTGTGTATCCATTTCAGAAATAATCCCTTTACCTTCATATTTAAATATTCATCAATCATATTACTATTATACATTAATAATAATACTATTTACATTTTCCATACAATCAATTTTAAGGTATCAATTTTTTTTTATTGTAAGCTATCAATCAGAACAATTGAGCACAAAAGCAATGATACAACACATACGAAACAAATTATAATTCACTTTCTAAGCAATTCCTGGGGACAACAATTCATGTAAAAAAAAAATCACTATTAGCATTAAGGTGAAACTGAAGTGACAAACTGTATTAGATTTTTCCCATTAACGTAGTGCAGTTAATTAAATTAAACACTTTGGATGAAGTGCAATTTATAAATACAGTATAAGATAGTTTTGAAAAAAGCAGAAATCTGTATACTTTAGCTCCACTAGGTAACTTGTTAAGTGAAGATTGGGGCTTAAAAGCTTTTTGTATGCTAGCTTTTGTAACTGCGACAACAGCCCTCTTCTCTAGCTGGGTGTAGGTATGCTATACAGATGTTAGATCAGTGCGATCATGAGCAATGATTAATGGAGAGTGAATAGTGCAGCCAAAACACTTAACCTATCAACAGTTAATCTGTATTGCACTTGTGTGAGTGTGAGTGAGAGAGAGAGAGAGAGAGAGAGAGAGGGGGGGGGGAGACTTGTTAGCTTGTTACCATTGCAGAGCCGAGACATTTGTTTAGTCAACAGGCCCAAATGTTGCTGTTAGCTAGCAAGCGCTGAGCCGCTAATGCACACACAATTAGCATGTGTGTGTGTGTGTGTGTGTGTGTGTATCATTCATAATAAGCCGATTCAGCAACAGCCCTAATGACTTCAGCTGCACCGTGAATTACTGGAGAGACACAGATGCCTGAGTGCCTGTAGTAGGGAAATCCGTGCAAAAACAAAATAAGAGACCAGTTTTTAGTGTCACTGACACTGGTTTGTGACAGATGGCAGGAAAATATTACGTTTACTTGCTCATATTATTTAGCAACACATGGTGACATAACATATGTAGCCACTACCTTCAGCAACCAATTGCCTCTTTTATTAGAGGTGTCATTGTAGCCCATAACTCAGTAATTCTGCAGCTCTGTGTGAACTGTTTGAACATCAGATTAGGAAGGCAGCAGGGCAACATACAAAAGTACGCCTACGTTTGTAGACCCCTGGAAATATTCCATGGAAACCCCAAACGTCCTGCGGACAACAGATTCAGGTTGCTGCTCTAAGCATTGTGTTTAAAACAGGGCTGCTAAATAAAGGAAATGTGTGTGTGTGTGTTTCTGTGTGTGTGTGTGTGTGTGTGTGTGTGTGCGTGATCTGACGTACGAAGCAGTCGGTGTCCTTGGGGCCCGAACACCCTCCGGCACACTCGCGGTGGCAGCAGTCGCTGACGTAGGGCCCGAAACATCGGCCGTCGCACTGCTCGGCGCACACGGTCTTTGTCACTGTGCGAGGAGCAGAGGCGTGTTAGCGGTCTGGGCGCAGAACATATGCTACCTTCCACACACACATCTTTTCACACTAAACTCACTTCACGCTGTATCTATTTTCAACTGGATTTAAGTCCGTAATTCCACTTTCAGTCTCAAATTTAACCCAAAAAATAATATAAATAAATATTACTTCCTAACCCCTAACCAACTGAATCTTATTTAGTTCAAAAAATACCCCCCAAAACATTGAGGAAATATGGATGGATCTGTGCAATAGGAGCTTGTTGTTTACACATCAGAGTTACTTGATAGGTTTGAAGATACGGACAACAAATTTATCACTATTTTATTATATTTTCTATTTATGTTATTGTGTTTTGACCATTTTGATATTGTTGAGTGGAACCTCAAAGCATTTCACTAACAGCCACTATTGCTACTTGTGCAGTTGCTGTGAGTTCTTGTGGCATTGTGGCTGTAAAACAAACTGTAGATTTACCTATCCAAATATACTCCAATATTTTAAAGGTGTCCAACTGCTACCTGATAGGACATTTGGTAAAATTGGCAACATTAGTTCAATTAGCTGTATCCACGCTTTACCTCCCACAACCATGTTTAGCTTAAACGTTTCAAGCCTGATTAAGGTTGTTGGGTTTTAGGTTTGCGGAGAAAAGAGACTCGACGTTTGGGTTGCAAAACGTCGCTAAAAATAAACGCCGGCATCTCTCTACTAGTTCTGCACAATGCGAGGGGTAATATTCTGTAATTACACAAAACGGCTGCTGTTATCATCTCGCCAGCTGTCTGCCGTTCCACGGCATCTAGTCATTGTCTCCCTTTGCACCGTGGTTCACCGCAAACCACGCGGTATTGGCATGTGTGCGCGCATGTACTCACAGCTCTGGCACTGGTCCTCCTGATGGCCCCAGCAGCGCCCGTTGCACGAGCGATGACATCGCCTGCCTGTGGAAACACACACACACACACACACACACACACAAGCCTCATCCGTCTGCCAACAACTTCAGGAGAGAAAAAAAAAGAAGACAAAAACCAGCTTTGACGCACACACACACATCCGCCCCTTGCGCCCAAACACCCTGACAAACACACACACACCCCCCCATAACATCTTCCTAAACTGTCATGTGTCAGAGGTGACAGTGACTGATGCGTCACATTGGCGGCAATAATAAATGGAGAGCGACTTCAGTTAGTCGCAAAACCACGCAATTAAGACAGGCTTCAACTCCCATTGAGTTAGCCCCCCCCCCCACACACACACACATACACGCACGCAAGCTAAAGTTGGACCTAACACAGTGCTCGTAGCCATCTCCTGCCAGTGCCTTGTCATCAAGTCCTAATTGACTGTGGGTTAATTACAGAGTAAGTGGGATAGCTTAGCAGGTTGTCATCGGGGATTTTCAATCACTCCCACCATGAGGTTGTTATGTTAAATACCGAGTGCGTCTTGGCAAAAGGCCCCCAATTTGGCAACCTTGACGCCCCCGCGCGCCACTCGGTTTTCGGGCCCACACGGTCCTCTCATCTCCTCTCCTCTCTCCGAGGTTCCTTTGCTCCTTTCGTCCCCGCGTTTGCAGTTTAATTTGACGCTTTTCGTTGTTTTAAAACTCACTAAATGGCATCTCTCTGGCGTAAACTTTGAGATTTCAGAGCGCGGCTCAAAGGACTCAAAGTTTGAGCGCCTGGGAGGGCGTTTAGACTGTCAAACTGGAGACGCGCGCCTTGTCGCGTCCGTCTCTGTTTGCGGTCCGTATCGTTTCGCGACTGACACACTTTGATGTGGGGGCTGTCTTAACCCCCCCCCCCCCATCACAAAAAGCGGTGGATAGGTAAATAAATAAGTAAATGGGGAGAGAGAACAGTTTCAGAGAGGAGTCTCGTCTTTAACGCGCAGGCCGACCCTTTTGACACAAAATGTCCGCTGGATAGTGTCACCGCCTGCTACAGCTAAAGCGCGGCGGGGTGTGTGTGTGTGTGTGTGTGTTGGGGGGGGGGGGCAGGCGACGCAGGAGGGGTGGGATTAGACGACGGGGGGACAGTAGCTGGGGCTTCAAACCCAGCTGTCAGATTCACTGAGTCTTACAAAGGGTCCACAGGCTTTGCTGCCTCGGAGGGCTTCGAAGCGTTGATCTAACACTATGTGATACCGCTGCCACGCCACTGCCGGGCACGCAGAATGAATAACAAATGGATTTGGTGTGTGTGTGTGTGTGCCATTTCCGCACATAGGAGTGTGTTTTCAACTTTGCGTAATGCTGTTGATGTACCACTTTGTTGTCTGAGCATATGTGTATTGGTACGTGCGTGTTCGTGCATGTGGTTGTGTCTGTACTGACCCCCTTCTTCCAGGCTTTTGGTTCGACCCACATACTTACAGCCAAGGTTGCTGTTGTTGGACGGTACCACCAGGAGTTCGGCCTGGGGGTTCTTGATAATGTCACGCCAATGGATGGTGTCGGCGTGGCACAGGAATTTGTTCTGGTCCACGTAGACGCCGCCGTTCAGTATCTCTGCGTGAGGGGAGAAGAAAAAGAAAATGACTAATACAAGAATCGAGAAGAAAAATGAGAGCATGGCCATGGATATATACGATACACGAACACTATGGCGGGAAATCAATATCTCAAGGTTAACTCACACTGTTCCTTCTGTCTGAAAGCAGTGTGTTCCTTGTAGCGCATCAAACCATCAGGATAAATACTATTGACAAATCTGCACAGTAATTCAATGCCATGTCCAGTGATATGGATTTTTCATAAAGGGCCTCTTGAACAAAAAGAGGCAATACCGATATTACTACGCAAGCATACTCTAGCATGAAATAAGCTCAAAATCTGCGCAGGCACATTTTCATAATTAGGATATTAATTCCATTGGTTTGAGAGTTATTTGGGAGTTAATGGGTTTGTCAGTGGTAGACAAAAGCATTAAAACTCATGAAAATCCCTGTTGTTTTGATTAAATACTGAAATTACAGATACAATCACCTAAAAGTCACGTAACTTGAAGATGGGGAATATTTTTTGTTCCCACTATACAGAACGAATCAGGCATCTTATTGATTTGGTTGTGCTACCAAAACATTTCCGCCCACGCTCGCTGCCCACACACAACAGCACACAAAAAAAGGTGCACGAGGCCTGCGGAGGGAGGAGTAGGGACCAGTGTGACCTTAGATGCACTGTAGGGGGAGGAGTAGAGGGGGCTGCCAGCCATTCAGCGTTCACTTACGGAGATTCCAACCAAAACAACAACAATTTTGCAACAAATCGATGCAAATCGATTACTGTTCCTTTACCACTTTACGTAGATTAGAGTGCCTGCAATGGGCAAAGGCCAGCCTGCACTCCAGCCTGGCTATTTTCCTAATAATAAAAAACATGTTTCTTCTCAAGGACCCGGCACCCTCAACAGACGGAGGGGAAAAAAGATAACAAGTTTTAATAATTCTAATCCGCGCCCCTAATCCGAGTTCGGGCTACAGACAAAAGATTAGAAACGATGCGGCAGTAATTCCTCGGTGCTCCCGCACCGCGACCTGAGCGGTAAAACAATCTCTCCCCGTGACACCGTCCGACTGTTAAAAACCATAACCTACTTCGGGGATTTAGATACAATCAGGCCTGTATCCTCTCCTGAGTGTGGGAGCTGAATATGTAGCGTGGGTTCCCGCCAATACCAGCCCCCCACCCTCTGATTCCATGAAAGGACTTGTCGGAATAAATGAAATTGAAACAAACAAAACAGAAAAAGGGATGACGTCGTTCAGATTAGCAGGCTAGATTTGCAGTAGGTAAAAAGCGAGGGAGGGTATTATCTGCAGGGGGAAGATTATTAGCGCCGTATGAGTTATGCGGCCGACCCGCACATCACAGTCTGAACAGAGAGAGAGAGAGAGAGAGAGAGAGAGAGAAGCTAATCTTTTCCATCCGACACGCTGATTAAGGGAGTGGGCCTTGGAAGCGACGGAGGACATTTATTCAAAGCAACCCTGCCTCCCCCATCACTGCCTAACACCCCTTTAGACGTGACACAGCTCTCCGTCTGGGCCCCGCTGAATGCCTTCATGTAATCGCGTTCCCGTCCCAATGAGCGATTTATCGAGGATGAGGATGTTTTACATTTACCGGAGGGCGGCTGAAATAAAGGGCGGCCAATGCGCTCTGTTTAAATAGCGTGTGGCCACTGCGCAGTCAGCATGCTTCTGAGTCATTAAATAACGGCCAGGGCGATACGCAAACCCTCCCTCAAACACCGCGCCAAATCCTATTTCATGGAGATCTGAGAGTGTAATGACACTTCATTTGGTTGAATTATCCAAAATGAACCCCTTTATTCAATCAACGCCTTTAGGTGATCGATGGGAACTTAGATATTTAGCTACGTACTGCAATTGCATGTATTGTAACTTTCCCGCCTATGTCACACCAAGACATAGGCGTATATAATAGCTATCAGCACAGCAAACAGGCAATAAGGAAAGGGTTCCCCCCCCTATTGTGTTGCCTCAGTCCTCAGTCTAGCCAGCAATAGACAGTTATTTACGTCGAGATGTTAGGGACTGTCGACAAGGCAAGTCTGCTCAACCCAACAACGCGGTACGTGAACCTGTGTTTAAGTACAACCCCCCCCCCCCCACCCCACCGGAGTACAAATCTACTCCATAAAACACCTCTGTGTCTCTCACCAGGCTCTCTGTGTCGCGGCTGGCTCAGTTGGCCTGTCCGGGCCGGGCCGGGCCTAACTGCGTCCGTATTTCTTCCTGAGGGTGACGGGACAGCTCAGTATCGGGCAGTTGTTATTCATTACAGGGTGATTCTCTCGCCCCACACCGACCCGCCCTCCCCCTACTCACCCCCCCGCATCCCCCCCCCCGAACGCCTCGCTTCGATCTTTCAACCGGGGACGGGAGATCCACACACACACACACACACACACACACACACACTGCAGCTCTCTGATTCACGAGGTAGTCATAAACGCCACTGTCTTGTGTCGGAGGGGAGGAAAGGATGATGGAATGGAGAAAAATATGGGGTTGGGGGTAGAGCGTAGAGCGTAGAGGGCACCCAGAGCTTTGTAACACCCGTATTTTTACCTTCCATTTGTCGGTCATCTACTATATATATATATAATACAATAACCTCTAAATAACACTATTCCATACTATTCTGTTGCTTAAATCCCACTTTATGTTGAGATATTGATTTAATTTACTATAATCTTTCAAGTACACGTTTAATTCAGTGCCGATCTAATATTTTACTTATTCACAAATAAGTCACTTCATGGTGGTTTTGTGAAAGATCACTACAGAGGTTGTGACAAGACTGACCCTCTAAAAGAGCTACAGTACTGTAGTATAGCTCATTTATCATTTATAATTTACAGTACACTACACGTTTTGCAGGTATTACTTTCTATCTAACTTCCTATCTAAAAATTGAAATCTCTATAATGGATATTTTAATATCGGCATTAACAGGTGTTCACTCTGTAAAGCGTCTTTGAGTATTTAGGAAAGCACTATATAAATTAAATTACTGTTATTATTATAATTATTATAATTATTTTGTTTACATACATAATGAACACGTGTTTCAAATATTTTTCTATATAGTGCCCTCGGTTATGTAATATTTTTACCCTCTATGGGAATAATACTGCAATGACCCACATTCCCCAAAGGAGCTTATTCCAGACTAATTTAGTCCAATCTAATCTTGTTTCATCTTCTGACATTACAAATAAGGATATGTTAGTTATTAACAGGAGAAATTACATTCTGTCCAATTACCTACCTTCTTGTCACATTAATACTGTATTACGGAAGGATCTTTTAAAAATGTGATACACTGATGACTAGATTTAATAGCGTTTTAACAGTACACGAGCAAATAAAATATCAGTAAAACATGCAGTCACACTTTTTTTTTTATTAATAATGAATATTGTGCTTTTATATACACACAGTATGTATTGTATTAATTCCCATTGTCCACCCACACAGCTGTGTTAAATGAATCTGTCTGATTAGATCTGTTCTCAGGTTATACACTCAAAAGAACCAATCATAAAGAAGATGTCAGTTGTGCCAGCAAAACTGACATAGGAGAGTCGGGGAGATGTCAATCAAGTGAGGTATGAACATTCCCACACAGTTCTGAGCAGCCAGCCACATTAACTGTTAAGCCCGTTTCACGCTGGACACGGAACCATGTCAGTCAATGAGTCTTTGCACACTGCATGCGAGGCGGACGCTGGTCGCAGAGTTTGCGCTGGTCGCGGAGCTGAAGCTATTTTTTAGAAAATTCACGGGCAGTGTGGAGGAAAAAGCCCTGAAAACGCCCCGCGTGCAGTGTACACCCGGTTTTAAAATTCTGCTTGGGTCATGTTAAGTTCGGTCTCTTTATCTGTGGAAGGATATTCTCAACACGCATTGAATCCAATAATATGTATTAAAAACGAAAAACGAAAACACATCTAATGGTTGCCGCGCTGCCAATTTTGAAACTAAATCAGTTAAATGATTTGAAGAACATCGCGTACAACCCGATTCAAGCTTATCATACCTATATTGGCAAAAGATAAGAAGTAAAATGAATAAGTCCGAAAAAAAATATTGTGCAGAAAACAAAAACAAGTTCTTTTGCGCATATTTTAAGAGACGTGGTTGCGTCTCACAAACACACACACGCGGGCGCGCACGCGGTGAAGGGGACAATCTGAGCGGTGGATCCTTTAGGAAGCTAATTAGGTCCACTTAGCTGTCGTTCCGCCGTCTGAAGAGGCCCTAATTGAAAGTTGTTTCCAAGGCGATGAAGAGGTGGGGGGCATCGCATCAATCAGCGGCCATTGCGCTTTGGGGAGCCTAGTGATGAGCTCCTGTCTATGTGGCTAGCCAATCATATCTCTCTCTCTCACTCCCGTTCTCTCGTTATGCTGATGAATACGTCTCTAATAGCCATCGCTCTTCGGTAGCGGAGGGTCGGCTGCCTCTCACGACGATACACCCCCCCTCTACACCACACACACACACACACACACACACACACACACACACACACACACACACACACACACACATACCACTAAAATACTTTCTCAAACTAGCAAAGAGGCCCGCTACTTGCTGAGCTCGGAGAACGGAATAATTGAGGCGATCGCTCTTTTGTTCCACGGCTGGTCGCGCTCTTTTTAATGTCCCGCGCGCACACACGCACACACACACACACACACAGTAGGAAGTGTGACTCGCAGTGAGAACACAAGATAAAGCAGAAAACAAACCAAGTAGCAGTAGAGACTGTACAGTATGTTCAGACAGGCATATGGAAACAAGTCTCTAACACCCACTGTACATAATTACATCTACATTTTTCACAAATTAATAGGGCGAAAAGACATGAAGACAACGCACAGTATTTGTAGGCCCTGCTGTGGACTTAAGCTTAGACTATACCTTTAACACGGCAATTAATCACGGGGCTGTTTGAGCGAATACGCACACGGCCCCAGGAACAGACGGCTGCTTTTCTACCAAATATAAATGAGTTGGAGCTTAAAAAACAACTGGAATAATGAGAGAGAGAGAGAGAGAGAGAGAGAGAGAGAAAGTGTTGATTTGTCTGTGCTTGTGTGTGTGTGTGTGTGTGTGTGTGTGTTATGAATAAAACTAAGGGCACGTTATGTTAAAGCACTTATTATTAAAGCTTATGCCTGCAGGTTCACGTGTACAGTATGCGTATGCTGTGCACATCCTATATGCTATAAGTGTTGTCCAATGAGATCTGCACAACACACAGTGATTAAGAGAAAAAAAGGCTCATACTTGTACTTAAACTTAAAAGCCCTGTATGATTCAGGCCACACTTTTCTCCGTTCTAGCCGAACATTGTTTTTAATGCACCCTAACGTCATTGAGTGAGAGGGGGAGGATGGGTCAGAGACGATTGGTTATAATCCAGAAATGATGTCACCCCTGGGGCCAAATCTTACTGGCTTGTTTTACACAGGGATTTTTTTCAGAGAGGTTTTTCTTTGCTAAACGACATGTTAGGCATGCACTATGTATTTCAAAATGAGTCCAGTCCCTTCAGGTCCCTTCAGAAAACACAACTGAGCAGACAAGTGGTAAAAACTTGAGTTTTATGAGACCTTTAAAGTGAGGAGCCTTTAAGTGAGGAGCCAAATGCTTCTGCTTCTGCTGCCGGTCTACGTGCCTGGTGCTCTGTGTGGCCTGTGACACGCCGCAGACAGCTGGCCTGACAGAAGGCGCAGACCTGAGGAGCCAACAAATGGCCTTCATTTACTTACTCCATCCTGTTCTTCAGAGAGAGAGAGGATGAAACCCGCCGCGAAAATGACAATCTGGATAATAATGACTGGTGAGAGGACAAACGGGAGGGAAACCTTAAGGGGGAAACTGCTTAATTTGACTGCAGAATCAACCTTTGGTTGAAACCGGCGTTGCTGTTTTGGTTCGAAACGGGAGTGCATGTGCATTGGTAGAGGGAGCTGATTGGTCAGGGGTAAAAGGTCCAGCCCCCACTTTTTTCTTTGTGAAACTCAAGTTTACAAGCTTACTAAACTGTTAGTGCATTACAGCTAAATGCTGTAAATCTGAAATGTAAAACAACAGTGCCAAAAGTCACGTCAGTTTGCATTTTGAATGTCGTGCTCGAGCATTGAGGTTTGTGGTTTTAAGTGACGATTTGCAAATGTGTAATTTCCTTTTGAACCTCAATTTACAAGCACAAAATTCAAAACCCAATTTCCCCTATAGTAACCCTGCTATACCTTCTCCTAAATAACTTATCACTATGGATACGCCCCTCTATCTAACGCCCATGTGCTTCTATTCTGAAGCGCATGGGCGTTTGTGCCTTTAAGGTTAGCACTCCCTGTAGGGGGGGGAAGCCCTGTGAGGAAGAAAAGCGAGCTAGCGCTCTGAGCACTGTTTACAGGGGCAGGGAAACAGAGGCACGAGGCAGGGGTTTGCTGAGGAAGGAGCCGCCTAAGTGAAAACGACGTCCCAACATCCCATGAATAAGCGTTAAGGCTCCAGACGGCAAACAAGCCAGAGGTAGATAAATGGCCTCGCGCTGCAACGGGAGGGAGAGGGAGAGAGAGGGAGAGAGGGAGAGAGAGAGAGAC
>JAODLI010000905.1:0-11658 GCA_027575585.1 Percopsis omiscomaycus | reverse complement strand
TTATCATGATTGCATATGTTCATACATGCTACCATCATGTTATTGCTTTTAAACTTCTGTCTGCTGCTGGCCTATTCTAGGGGGAATTAAGCTGCTGTTTCGACACATCCACACTTATCAGTATGACGAGTAGAAGCCCCCTGAAATAGCCATTCCGCCAAAGATAAATAGTTGTTGCATACTTCTATATGTCCTAATAAATCGCTTTGTATCATAAGACGAGAGTGGTCTGACTGAACTGAATTTAGGAACAGTAATGCATTACATTACTGGGTTACAGACAGATGTGATGCTTAGCAAAAAAGATAAGCACCAATGACATTCATACAGCTTTTAACAATTCTGAACCATGGCTTTAATATATTTTTCCATATAGAGCTTTACTCTCATCCAGCTTCAAACAGCTGCCACATAACAGCATGTGAATTTTTTGTCCTGAAAGATATTTTCTTGGTTGTGTGCTTCTGACAGACATATTATAGACATATATCTAGTCTAACAGGCTAAATATTTCAGCTTCTCCCTGCGTCAGAATTGGGATGAATAGCTGGAAGGACACAGACGGATATCTTTAATATCTTTCATTTCAACTGGAAACCAAAAACAGTGGCTCTCACTCAGAAACATTTGCTGTGCCGCTGTCATTGCACCAGTTGTTTTTTCACAGAAGACTGGACATCATTGTGATGGTTATTATAAACCTAGCATTTCCCCCTAGCCCCCAAGCTCTTCAGCGAAGAGGATTTGAAGAGGCGGTGGAAAAAAACTGATTTCGAGTGAACAGCACACTCGGCCTTGGCTCTAGCTTTGAGCCTTAAACCCTGTAAAATTATTCAAATCCCTCCAACAGTTCTCTGAATGAATCTGACACTGCATACTTACAGTAGCTTCTCACTTCCACCAAATTGATAGGGGAGGCAAATTGCCAGTACTAGGTTGCTCATTTCGCAAAATAATTTCTAATGTAATTGTAAGCTTCTACAGGCCTCTGTTGTAATTCCTTCTGTGGCAGAGAAACTATGGTGTGCTTGCAAATTGATTTGATTCCTAATGCAGAACGGAGATTCCATCTAAAACATCATTAGGTCTGAATTTCCCCCATCTACTCCCACAGTGTGGCAGCCATTAATGAGTAATTTGCATGACATTGGGAATCGTTAGCAGCCTTTATTTAAATCTTTAAGTGCGGCTGCACTTCTGTAGAGAAAAAACAGGGTCTTGATCAGTTGTCGAAGAGGCGACCAACACACGCACAATTGATACATTACACGGTAATGTATCAATATACATCATCAACAAGCATATTGCTCTTAATTGCATATACAGTATATTAACATATCTATGAGCAAAGAAATGGCAGGTGCTACTATTACCATGTCTGCTTCCCGCTAAATATTCCAGAGGCTTCCATCTCCTATTATCTACGATTCACAGAGGCTGCCACGCAAGCACAGGCACGCAGGCAATCAGACACAAGCACAAAAGGGTGTTGGGTTCGATGTAGTCAACACAGGGTGACTGGCAAAAACACAGATGCAAATGCCAAGAAACCATCCCTTGGACCCCGTTATAAAATGTGCAGAGTATGACTGACAACCTAAATGATCACACATTCAACAGAAATTGAGTTTTCATAACCCTATAATCATAATCCTTCACCGTATGACAGACATTCATCTGTTCGCCCTATAATGAGCTCTAACCATCTTGTCAACTCCAGCTGTCGACGATGGCATCACACCATCGCGTGCTCTCTCTCTCTCTCTGTGGTTCACCCGTGGGTGTGTGCCAGTGCGCTGTGGTTGTTTTAGAAGATGGTAAATGGACTGCATTTACATAGCGCTTATTTGTACCAGACAGGCCACCCAAAGCGCTGTACATTGCCTCACATGCACCCATCCACACACCGATGGGGTGCAAGGTGCCATCCAACATCCAACACACCGGGAGCAGTTAGGGTTAGACGTCTTGCTCAGGGACACCTCGACACTTAGACAGAAGTCAGCGGGTATCGAAACAGCGACTTTTTTGATGGCCAGGCGACCTGCTCTACCCCCTGCGCCACTGAAGATGATGAAAACCATGCATCGCTCCCTGGTTCTGCTCGGCATTTTCTGGATGATTCATGTGTGTAGTTTTAGGAAGAGAAGCAGATAAAAGGTGATGAAATATGAAGTGCAGTTGACAATGGTAAAAGCACAAACGTTTGGGATTACGGTGGGTTGTGACAAAGCTCGGAGAGGGTTTTGTCGTCCGTCTAGCAGTCAGTGTGTTTCATCATGCAATCATCTGTTGTTTGTCTTTATTCTGAAAACGACAATATTCCCATTTCCCCAAAAGACGTTTTTGACAACTGAAAAGAGCCCCCACCCAGTCGGTGCACTTTGCTAAATAGCCACCACTAGCCAAAGTTTAGTAATGAACAACTTTTTCTGCTTTGCAATATAACTTTCACGTGTTGTCAGGTCTCTGAGCTCTTTGAGTTCAGCTATTTGTCCCCGAAAATGTAAATGTCCCCAATCTCTCCGCTGTGCTTATGTCTGGCAATTTCCTTTCTAATTAGGCGAGACCCAGATGCTGAGAATAAGAAAGCTGTACTTTACTGCGCGCTTGTGTTCTCGTCCTGTCTGTTCTCAGCGGCGCAGCGGCACTGGGCTTGTTGGCATCAGTGACGAGTGCCTCTCACTGTAAGGCACCGGTACCATTGTCCCTTAACTCGTCCTGAGTTGGGAGATGAGAGGTAAACTGCTGTGTGGGCAGCAGTGGAGGGGGACAGATGAGTAACACGGAGACAGAAGATAAATAGAAAGTAAATAGAAATGAGTGGAAAGCTGTGACTGTCTGGGGAAACAGCGGGTGTGCAAAGATCATTTTGACAAGAGATGTGTGGCTCTAGAGGATAAGATATTCTCTGGGTAGAAAATGATATTGTTGGGCCAGATTTATAAAATAAATAATACCCTCCTCTGATACAATGATGGTGCCACATTATGGCAAAAGGGTGTTTGTTTTTGCTTTGTTTTGCTTTGTTCATATGTTTCAAAAGTGTCTTTGTGGTTGCAGCCGCATCACAAGAACACAGACCATTATCAACATATTCACCCTTCGATTTGGGCCCGTAATTTGGTCCCTTGTGGTTGAAACCAGTGCTACACAAAGTGTGAGCCTCTCTGCATCTGAGCCCTGAGTACCCATCCCTACCCCTCCACCTACAGCCACCAACACTTTCATACTTGTGTTGTAGTGAGCTGTGGCAGAAATTAAAGGTGCTGTAGGCAGGATGTTAGAGCTTTACATTTAGTGTTAATGCCATAAACATCCGGGAGGGAGGGAGGGAGCAGAGGAGGAGAGGGTGGGTTTTTGGGTTGTCAATTTTTTAAAGTCTTACTCTCTTTTGTTGTTCTTCAGCTAGCTCTCATTGCAACTCACAAATCCTACCTGCCGCAGCTTTAACATACGCAGTTATTAATGTCTCGATGAAGTACATTGTAAGGAGCAGGATAGACTAGTGGTTGAAGTGTTGGACTGCCAGGCAGAAATTCGCGGGTTCGAGCCCCAGAGTTGGCCAACTTGTAAGCATCCTTGAGCAAGACCCCTATCTGCTCCATGTAATTTGTAAGTCGCTTTGGAGAAAAGTGTCTGCTAATTGTAATTGTTTTTAACATCCAGCTTTCTTGTAACCTGATAGCGTACCAAGAATAGTAATAGCTAATAACGCCAACTCTGCTTCTGAAACGCATTTAACACATTTTCTTCATCTGCGCCACTAATCTTAACACCCTACAAACTAGCTCGGGAGCTTGCACAGTTAACACACCCGCTGGGAACATGGGTTTGCTATTTATTCTCTGTCTAAATCAATATATCTAATTATGAAGGGGATTAGACTTGAGGATAATGTGTATCATCACTGGCTTCCGTCTGGTGGGCTTTTATTAGTTCGGCTGGACGGCGACGAGACGCATCTGAGTATCGATGGATAAACGCCCTCCTGACAAACCACGGGGCTTAAGCAATGCGATGCTAATGTGATCTGGCTGTTATATGAGAGGCGTTACATCCCCCCTTTCGATTTTAGCACGATTCGTGACATCAACTGCAAGAACGGAGAGTATGATACATCCCCCTAGATTACGACAGGGAGGAGGTTCCGGAACATGCTGGGAAAGTGTGTTTGCCACTGAATTTCAAGAACCTATCACCTCCCCATACCAAGAGACAAGTGGCTGGCGGACACTGGACATGTGACTAAGTGCCGGTACCATGACTACCCCCCTGACAGCTGCTTTGGCAACTTGTGGTTAGAGACGTACACAAAAGGGGACATGGGACATAGCTTCATCACAGGTGCTACATAGAGACTTTAATCCCAGCGAGCCCTGGCCCTGCGCCACAGGGAATTCTGGGATTTTGGTGTGTTTGCGCGTGTGTGTGTCTGTGTCTGTGTCTCTCTCACGACACAGCCACTCTGCCATCTGTCCTAGTCGAGCATCAGGTGTGGAATGCTGCATGGCTTGGCTTGCGAGCTGAATCCATGGTCTCCGGCCATAGTCTCTCCAAGGCCAGCTTATGACTAAACAAGCCAAATTCGAATGGCAGGGATTCTGGCAGTATGGCTCTGAGACTTTGGTTCAGCCTGGGATGGAGAGAAGTATAGTAAATGATTCTACTAAATCATAACACATCTCTTATTCTAGCGCCTTGTCAACTCTACATTTGGGCATTAAAGCCCCTGTTGACGTTTTTGCAATGTAGGGGCATCTTTTGTTCAAACTAAGACAACCTGATTAGAAAAATGTAGTTGGAAAAACTAAATATATTTACCAAAGAGATTTTAGTGTACAGTATAGAGTAGCTAAATGATGAAAGCGCATGTAAGCTTTGGGTTTGTATCGCTAATCATCCAAAACATCAGCATTATATGATCATTTAATCTTGTCTGTAGGAGATTTGAATTGAATTTGTAGAAATATATATTCTCAGAAAGAAGAGAAAATAAAACAATATCAAAAAAGATTATCAATTGATTTAAGATGCAAAATGAAAAAAAAAATTGTTAAGATATACTGTTCAAGTTATTTCGAAAGAAGATGGGCTCTGTGCAATCCAACAGGATTTTTGCCTTTGACGTAAGTTCTTCTGGTGTTAGCCTCTCAGCAGTGTCTTTCATAGCATTATTAATAATGCATTGGAAAAGAGTGCAGTGCGGGTTACACTAAAAATAATCTATTTTTATATCTTATATGGAGCAGAGCTGAGAAAAGACAAGATTTGGCTTTTGTGCTTGTGGCAAAAGCACAACCATAGTTTTTAGACTTCTCAATTATCTTCCCTCAGCAATTGTTGCCCTCACTGAACCCATGAAGGATACAGTAAATAACCTTCAGTAGCACAGGACAAACCGACAGGATGAAATAGAATACCACCAGATACTGGCAAGCACGCCTAGCTTAGCCAGTTAATTTTAAAAAGCCATTCACTCAAACCTTATCTACATACACGCCCGAAGCAGAGTGATGGTTGTGCCAGTCAATTCTGCCCACAATGTACTTTGTTCAGCTGGATAACTGAGTTACTGCCGCCTACGTATATGATTTTGCTGAGGTTTATGGCTCCTTCAGCCGGTAGACGCATGTCGTGTGTTGCACAGCTCGGCTGGTCATGCTGTGTTCACCGCTCTCTGCAATGAGTAATACCTTCTCTCCCTGTCTCTCTCAATCCATGCTAATAAATGAAATAACACAGCCTATTCTGATTCACTCTACATCCAATTCCAATGAGTAACCTCGGGGTATTGGACTGGCACACAACTACTTCTTACTTGGCAAATCACCTGCATTCTCCCAGTGACTTTGGCCTTAACGCTTGTCCGTCAGCACACTGCCACACTGGGACACTAGACCAGGTGAAATACACTGAAAGAGAAAGAGATTTAAAAAAAAGAAGTTTAATTTCTTTCTGGTAGAAACCCCCCCCTGTGTGTGAACAGAAATGTGGATATAGCTAATAGGTAACTAGCAGCTAGTCAGGAGAGTCAGGGAGATGTCAATAAGCTTGCCCAGGTCTGATTAGGTCTAATCAGCCAACTTAAAGGGGTGATTGGAGATTAATTTATGTCCGTTAGAGAAACATCGCTGTTTTGGTTTCAAACACCAGCAACGGGATCAACCCCTCCCTCGGAACGGGATCAACCCCTCCCTCGGAACGGGATCAACCCCTCCCTCGGAACGGGACCAACCCCTCCCTCGCCTGAAAACACAGGAACGGGACCAACCCCTCCCTCGGAACGGGATCAACCCCTCCCTCGGAACGGGACCAACCCCTCCCTCGGAACGGGACCAACCCCTCCCTCGCCTGAAAACACAGGAACGGGACCAACCCCTCCCTCGGAACGGGACCAACCCCTCCCTCGGAACGGGACCAAGCCCTCCCTCGCCTGAAAACGTGTGACTGTGGCGTCCCAGAGCACATCTCATTTGGTCTCGCTCACCCACAGCTCGCTCCCCCGCCCTCCCTGAAACTCCCCCGACCCCACCCGCACAGTTTTCAATCTGTTTTCAAACAAGCGCATGTCAGTTTGCAGTAGCAACTCGGGGCCGACTTTCATGTTTTAGAGGGCATTATACAGTATACGCAGGGGGACAAAATGTCGTATTGTCCCTTTTAAACCTCTATGTGGGTGGACAGGGGCCTCATTCTGAACAAATCGGAAGTCATACCTATACTCGACAAAAGATCTTCCAAGTTTCAAAATGTTTTCCTACCCTTCCCACTATATACTAATGATACAATGAATCATCAGTATTGAAAAGTTGAGTTGTTGTATAAGTTATTACAATATTATTATTATACAAACTTCAGATGATACAGTATTTATAATATTATTATATTATAATATCAAGAAACTTTTGCTAGTACAGGCCAGGTGTAACTGACCTCTGTAGTAATGATCACATTTGCACCCCTGCCACCGACACAGCTTAAAGACATTCGTGGAAACCCCTCCTCTCCTATACGCTGCAGGTCTGTGTACTCTGCCCTACTGTACCAACCCCCGTATGCACTTATGGGCATCTGTCTGCCTACCAACAGGAGGTTCATTCACTCATAAAGTATCTGTTGATTTAAGACTTTGGCTTAGAAACTCCACAGTCATAATAATGGAGTCACGCTTGGCCCCTCACATAGGACACAGACAGTAACCCAGCAGATGATACCGTCCGCCAGCTAAATTAGGGTGAAGGGTGAACTGTGCAGTGCATTATTCAGCAACCTGCCGACTATCCAGCACCTGTGTGAAGCCGGGAGTCAGAAGGGAGCAGTTAGGGTTATCGCTGGCCACCGGGCACCCCCCCGGGCCCCCGGCATATAGTATCCTCTTCCATCTGGCGAGACACTCAGGTCTGCTAATGCTAAATGCATGCAGGGTACACCAGTGGAAGAGTTGAGGCTCCTAAGCAAAGAGTCTGCCTTACATAGACCCACACACACACGCCTTCACATTTGTACTCTTTGATTGCATAGTCCCGATATATTCCTATATTATTGTTAATCCCCAAGCATTGTAATGTACAAGGTTTAGCGTAGTAAAATTGATTAAGGTTTTGAAATGGTAAATTCTGGTAAAACCACAATAATTTTGTTGCTTGACATCTTGACGCAGACACACACACACACAAATATTGTAAACCCTCCCTATAAACATACACAGTGGCAGAATTCAACAACCTTTTAATAACCGTATTCTTCCATAATCCGTTCCCAACCGCTGGTCCCATCATCTCTTTGCTGGTGATGTTGAGAGTGTATTCCCCCCCCCCAGGATGAGCTGTTATATTCCCCCTAAAGCACGGCCTTCACTCGCACAGATCAAACTGGGTTTAATTCCACCCTGTCAGCACATCGAGTGGGCCGAGGGGCCGTTAGCTAGCTAGCTAGCGCCGAAGACGTGAATCCCATAATGATCCCCAGACTACTGCAGGGCTTTGCTCTCATCAAAGCTAATATAGAATCACCCCGCTGAAGATGGACACAGGGTTCAGTGAGAGGCAGACAGCTGCGGACAAACGCGGCGCTGAGCCAGACATCCGTAAGCGTTAGCGCCGAGCAAGGAGAATCCTCCAAAATTGGGATACGCTCCTTGTCTCACTAGCTTCTACTTCTCCTCTCCTGTGCGCAGGTACATTTTCCGTCACTGCGTTTTAGGTAATTAGTATTCATTCAAGCTGGGATGACTGCTTTGTTATTTTACTCCTGAGCGGCTCTGCGCTCCCGCTGTCACTAGCGAGTTTAAATTCACACCGCATCCTTCCTACAGTTGTCTTCAGATGGCATTAAATGCACCCAAAATGTGATATAATGTTACTGTAGACATAAGTGGTTGTGGTTAAAAGACTAGAACTTATTATCTTATCCTATAACCTTAACCTTTTAACCTAAACTTACATTTGAACTTAACCCTGCCCCTGCGTATATCCTACGGCTGTCACCATCGGCGTGCACGCTCCCGTGCACGGGAGCGCCCCTAAAAGGCACTTAGCAAGCATGTTAGGGGCACGAGCTACAGCATTTCCGTAACGCTGGTTCCATTCACAAGGGTAATTCTGAGTGGAAGGGCGGCGCCGTGTGTTTGCTTGGAGGTGATTAGTGAGATATATCACGCTGTGTTTTCAGCTGTCAGTACCAGTTCCGCATGTGACTTTAGTTGCCAAGCGCACACCTGGGCTTGGTTCAGCGGCAGCCACAACGTTCGACAGACACACAGCTGTGTCTTTCTGGTGGTGAACACCTCGAAGAGCGAATGCGTAAGCAGGGCTAAGAGAGGCGAAATGCAATGGCCTATTTTGGGTGACAGTCTGACGGTTTAAGATAAATGATCTGCCGACTGCACACTCGTTTAACTGTCCATTAGTTAAAAGAAAAGCATCTGCTCATAAGAAACCCAGCATCTTGTCACGTAAAGAATTTACACAGTATGCAATTGTGAGGAGGCTGCTCATTATGATTTAGCTTTTAGATCAGTAAACTGAAAGGGAAATTAAGTAGGAACAACATTTTTTTTTATCAATTGAACGCAAAAGGCACATTTTCATACAGAATTCCACTCAGCAGCTGTCTTAGCAAAGTATGGGAGCTGCCACTGAAAGGTTAACGTCTGCTCAAACCTGCCTGCCAGACGTATAATGAACACGTTAGATTGTGAATTATGTAGTGGGCTCCATTAACGATGAATCACCCAGGTTTATTTGATCCGTAGTGTTTTTGATGATGAAACATCTTCACTGTACGTGTAACAACCGAGTGCCGTGGCGCCTCCTAATCCAACTGCCATTTTGTCTTAACGCTGAGTGACACGCTATGAAGGCAGGAGTCAGGCGGAGTCACCCGCGCGGAAGACAAGCCCATTAGATTGAATCGACACTACAGAGCGCGTCAGCGCTGCAACACAGGAGCCCAGGAGGAAGCTTTGCGTTACTTAGCGTTTCCCTGCTCGACACCAGCCTGTTAGGCTACAGGGAGCAAGGCCTAAAGTATACTCGAATGTATGGACATTTTTAGATCGGAAGACGGGTGCAGCGGTGATGAAGGATCTCTGCGGCATTGTCGTCATCACCATTACAACCACCAGCGGTAGTAGTGTTACTGTAGTTGTGTAGTTGTGTGTGCTAGGCTGTACGCACTGAAGAGCTGGCAGTCTGGATTCCTGCTCGTACCGTCAGCAGTGAGAACGTCAACAGACTACCGCTGAATGGATTGTTCTGGTAGTCAATCCACTTTGGTGTGTCAGTGTTTGATATGTTGAAAAGTCTCGCACCATTCTCTGCCCCCCACCCAGCCATGTGCATCTTCATGCGCAGCTGTGTTTCAGACGGAAACAGTGGGCTTGGTATACCTTTTAAAGTTGTTAAATGTATTTGATGTTAGCCTAATCTAAAAGCACCTATTCTAATCTAATCTCATTATATTTGAATCTAATCTAATCATTACAGCATCATTAGTCATCATTACAAATGATCCATGTACTGTACAAAGGCATATGAAAGGGTAATGACAACATCAGGACGGACTCATTTAGACTCATTTATCCTGTACGTGGTATTATTTGATACTATATAGCTCCCAGGAACAGTATGTGTTACGTATCTGGTTTCTGCTTAACCGAATGCTTCACAGGACTAAGTTTAGCTAAGTCCCAAAGCCGCATCATTGCTGGGTGTTTAATCAGATACTTTCTGGTGAGCTATTGAAGTTTAGGTGACAGTGATGAATTAATGCCACAAGCTCTGACCCCAGGTGGGATATAAACACTATCATAATTCCATCTTCTCTCTATTATTGCCTTTTTTGGCAGGGTGCATTAAATGTGGATGGATCTAGGTGGCTCCAATCGATACAAATCAAGTTTGGCCATGCTTCTTTTCTGACATTTTTCAACACTGCGAAAACGACAAAGGCAAAAGGTGCCACACTCAATTTGGACCCGGAAAAAATTAGAGCCAAAAGCCGAGATCCATAGAAGGGAAATAAACACATAACGCATAAACCCTGCACTGCGCAGCGCTGTACACTAGACAGCTACAAATCAGCACAATGGGATTCCGGATGACGCAGGGAAAATATCGGATGTGGTCCAGGCCAAGTGCAAGGGGCTAAGACAGTGTTTGCAGTGGGTAGGGGGCCAAGACCTCCCCCTGCAGGACACCTACAGAAGCCTTGAATCTCAAGTGACACTCAGTGTGAGATATGAGGCTTTGTGTTTGCATCCGTGGGTATACGCACGGATCTGTTTGCCATTGGATGGCGGGTATACTGCATGTACTACAGTGCATGCTACATCGCTGAGCCTGGCCTCTGTTCTGATTTGTCAGCACACACCAGATAAAAGCCAATTTGGTTATTTTGCTGCAGACAGCTCCGCCAGTCTCGTACAATATTTAATAACGTGCAGAGACACCGAAGTGATTTTTTATCACCTAATTAATTTGAATCGGTTGGAGGTGTGCTGCTCGAGAACTGCTTTCCCACACAGAGGAATGTGAAATCATGACTTAAAATAGAGAACTTGGTGCCGTAGAATAATGACTATAAACATTCAGTCTTCGATATCACCCCTTTACCCTGTGCTGCAACAAAACCCAAGGCATTATAATAAATTGCACAGCATTCCGCATAATTATAAGCCCAAACAATGGTCCCCATTAAACAAATGACTCCAGCTCTTGTGGCCAAACAGTGTGGCGTCTAGAACCTGGCTGAATTTCGGAGCTGTTAAAGCAACTTGGAAGCCACAGTATTATGCGCTTGCATGGTAAATAGCCTGGCAGTGTTAACACTGTCGTGAGAGACACTAGTTCACAGCTCTGCTAATGCCATTAGTCATGAGCAGTTCCCAATATCTCTCTCTCACCCCTGTTTGATGTGTTCACCATTCTGCACCCAGACACACACGCCATCTGCCAGCAGAGAGAGCGGAGAGGAGACAAGGATTATTAGGATTATCAAGGGTAAATGCCACGTGAAATTGTTTGTTGAGAAACAACACAAATACCCAGCACTTAATCTGAGAATTAACAATATCTGTTTCTGCTACTCACAGTGAAAGGGTTTTGTTCTGTAAAATGTCAAGCTTTTTGACTTGTTTATCTGACTACCCCGACC
>JAODLI010000904.1:0-11659 GCA_027575585.1 Percopsis omiscomaycus | reverse complement strand
AACCGTACGTCGATTTAACTACTGCTGAAGTTCTTCTTACAGACTTTTTTTGGGTGGAATCTCTCCAATTCCTTGGCTTTGGTTAGTATATTCTTGATTGATGGGACACTTAGACCACTAGACTGTCTTGCCCCTTTTTTGGTTAATGACTATTAGAGGAGTGTGTTTGGAAGGTCGTAACTATTTGTGACAGTTTGGAAGGTCAAGGTATTTGTGCCAGTTTGTAAGCTGAACAGACAATTTGCAGAAAAAAATCCTTGCAAAAAGTATGTACCTACTAGTTCAGTTTCCTAATGGCCAATTGCTGACACAAGATCAAGTTAAATAGTTCAGGCCTTCTGTCATGGTTGTATTACCCTCAGGTACATTGATGGAACCATAGACTGTATAAATTAGTGGACAAACCCTCTGTGACATCACCTATAGGTTATCTAAAGAACGGATTTGAAGCTCCCAAGTGTGCTGGCTCTGGCTGTCGCCATTTTGGCAGTGCCTGACTCCCGGGTAAATGGATGGATATATTTATGGCTTAATATACTGTAAGTTCAACTGATATGACTTATAAAAAATGCACAGTTTTCATGATCGGGGAAACTAGCTATAGAGACCAAAACCGTTTTTGTACCTGTCTGTAAACATTTTAACATGGGGGTCTATGGGGATTGACTCACTTTTGGAGCAAGCCTCAAGTGGCCATTGGAGGAACTGCAGAATTGGGCACTTCTGCGTTGGATACATTTTTCAGCACCTGAGGTTGCCGCTTGGATGAAATGTGTGCTTCTTCTTCATAATGACATTCATGTTAGAAAAATCCTGACTCATATATGTTGATCCAAACATGGTCAAAGCATACACCTGCCAAGTCTAACAGTTTAGAAATAGATTTCTCACTGGGCATCATTCTTCTGAGCTGGCAAAATGCCAGCTTGGATTTAGCTTGATCAGTTCCATGGAGCACGGCTTTCATTTCAGCCGGACAACAGCAATGGAGATTTGGATCACAGAAAGGAAGGAGGACTCGCCCTGATATCTCTAAGTCTCCAAACTTTATCCGGAACTTTCACCCCTAGACCTGTCCTTGACATGTCCATTAGTTGACAGTCTCAAAGTCATTTGCAGATATCATTCAGAAGGGGAAAATAGACGTGTTCTCTTTTAGATAAGCCATAGAATCCCAGTTTAGTTTAGAAGGCTTAACCTTTTCAAAAAGCGTTTCCATATTTGTGCCCTGACCTTGCAGGTGTAACTTAAGTTTGCTCAGGTGGAAATATTGCTCAGATATGTAACAGGGCTAGACTGCTGATCTTTGATTCCTGCTAGGTTGAACCCCCACCTCCACACACACAAGTACACACAAACGTTAGCAAACACAAAATTGCTGGCGCTCTCCTACTGCTAAGCTCTATTCAGTATACTACATTTCATCCGAGCATTGAGATTTCAGGAGCCACGGTGCTGTAAACTTGACGTTAAGTGGTTGCGATTTAGCAGCAACAGTTTTTGTGTTCTTACCTGACATTTTTATAAACGTGTGATGACTGATGCAATGCAACAAGATGACAGTGGGGTGCTTTGCTTCGAGGCTTGATGCAGTGCCAACCTCGTGTGCAAAAAGCTGATCCTCATTAGTGACGGTGTTTAGTGATACTGTAGATGTTAGAATTGTACTTAAAGCGGAAGCCCCGCTGCGATGATTAAACTAAATCCACAAATAAATGTTCAATGGAACACCAGAGATGTATTTGACACACCTTGGATGTAAACAGTAGCTCTCTCACATTACTCATCTACCTACCAGAGCACTGCCCCCCCCCCCCCACACACACACACACCGCCCCCCGTCTTCCCACACGGCAGCCCCTCTCCCTTCCTCACAACCCCCCACCCTCCCGTCTACCAGTCCACTATTTCTCTCTCGCCATCCCCTTCTCTTTAATAGGAATCCCATGGCAATCATTTTGACCATATCCAATCAACCGTGTGGAATGCAGACTGCAGAAATGAAACCGCCTGTTTAAAAAAAAAGAAGAGGCAGCTTTATGAGCTATTTCAGGCTGATGAAAATGTACAAATTGCGGCGGCTGTAAAACATGTCATTCGTTTGACAGCTGTCCGGGCACCATAAACACAGATAAAACGAAGGCCGGGCCCAAAGCTTTTTTAGTTTCATGGAGGAACGACGAGAGAGAACGAGAGAGAGAGAGAGATCCAGAGCCACGAAGGGGGGGGTACAGATACACAGGATTAGCAAGGGCCCGGGCAGTGCCACACTCTCTACTGTATGTGTGTGTGTTCCATTCAATGAAGCATATGTACAGAGCCTTGGAAGGTACAGTAGGTAGCAGAAACACACATGGACAATTAAGAATGTGTGTGGGCCCTATCTTGCACCCAGCACCAAGCGTGACGCAGGTGTCTTTGCTAGTTTCAGAACGACACAGTTGTCATTTTCCCGTCCAGCGCCCACGTTGTTTAAATAGCAAAAGTGTTGGTCTTAAAATGAGGCGTGGTCAGGCAACTTGTTGGCGCATTGCTATCCTGAGGCAGCGGAAAGCTTATGAACATGGGCGGGTGCACATCGCGCATACAGCAGCGCACAAACATGCAAAAGAATAAAAAGATTACAATGTGAAAGATTATTATTGTGTACATCAAGATATTTTATCCTGCTGGAATCCTGCTGTTGCCGTAGATGGTCTTCTCTCTTTCACTTTGCCCACGAGCAGATCAGTTTCTTCTGCAGAATTATTACTAAATTACTATTTGGCAAATGCACCATTATAATAGCAATCCGCCAAGGTGCAAGGGCACCTGGTTCTTGGAAGGAATGGGAGATGACACTGATTGGTTTATTGATTTTGGTGTGGAATGTACACCCTAGAGAAAAACATCTTGACTTCATCACCTGGGAGAGAATATTTAGCAGAAAATATCCACGGCAGATAGCTTAAAAAAAAAGCACGTGTGAATGCATAAAAGGAGAGGTGAGAATGACATTTAAGGATCTATCAGCAAAAATGGGATTTCACAAGATGAGGAATTTCAAAAATGTAATTTACAGGACAATGTTTAGAAACAATAGTAAAGGTTTAGTTTAGATAAGAATGTCATACATTGCTGATAATTTCAGTGTTCTGGCTTGAAAAAAAAACATTCCATAGTGACACAGTGGCTATCAATCGAATCCAGAATAGTTGCTGCAGGCTGTACATGAAATCACAGATGAAAGCTTGGGATTTCTGGTTTGTAGCTCCAGGACAGGGGCGTTCAGGTTCACAAATGTTAATTAGACTGCCAAAATCACATAAAACTGAGCGAATACGCGGCGAGCATTTCTTTTTATCCTGTCATTGTTTATTTAAAGAGATATTCAACTTTAGTGAACCCCTTGACAGTATAGAAGCCCACACCTCAGTACAACGTCACACGCTGACACTTGGGATGACACATTCTGCTTGGCCTTTGCATTTAAAGGAATACTCCAAAAACGGAAATTTATGTATGAATTATTCACCCCTCATAGCTTGGAATACAGGAAGAAAAAAAGATTTTACTCCCATATCCTAGAGAATGTAGCTGTAATATTGTACTTATACAATGGATCATATAATAATTTAATTTAATGCAACAATCCTAAAAACACATTGACCAAACTGAATATTTCATCCTGAACGCAAAAGTGTACAGGTAAGGAAGCTATACAGTTGGGGGTATCACTTCATTACAATGCAGAATGTCCCATCCAACATAAATGTGAAGGGACAGAGAGAAACACTTAATCCACGAGCTCCCGGGTGAGCCTAGCTTTTCTATGCCAAGGGTTTCATGGTTTGGGTCTTTGATGCTACCACAAGAGACAGGTGTCACTGTGGTAGATGGTAGATACACATGGACGGGTGAGAGAATGGGGATGGGGGGGGGGTGATGGGGGGGGGGTATGAATTCTTCATACTTGTCAGAGATTCAAAATCAAAGAGACAATGAGAGATGACGGTGCAAGATGTAAGAAATATTCAAACATAAAGAGAATGCAAGATAAAAACAGAAAATGGAGAACGCTACACGCTCAACTCAGATAAAGATGTGAATGTGTTTCACTTTATGTGTGAATGTATACATATGTATGTCTGCTATGTCCTGGGGAGGTGTCATCCTGCTATAGCAAAGTGCTGTGTGACAGTTGCCCTGTAATGTCATCTGGGTTTCAGCAGCAGCTTTAACCGAACCTATGGGTCTCAGCTCTGTGTGTCAGACTGAGTTTCTGCCGGTTACCTAGTTTTTAGTAACTAGCGTTCAAAAGATGCTCGTGAGAGGCGCCGGATCTAGTCACCTTCTGTTTTACTGGGTGACCATTATTTTTTGTTGTTGCAAAAACAAGTCTATTTATTCAATTTTAAACTACTGTAAAGGACATGCTAATATTTTAAAGGCAATAAATAGGCAGATGTACAGGCTGGACAGTGTACGGACAAAGACATTTGAGATAGAATAAATAAGATGGTGCATGAAAGAAATGGTCTGATAAAAATGGAATTACGTAAGGGTTACAAAAAGGCACAAGACAGAGAACGAGAAAGACTGAGAGGTAAACGGCTAAACAATCCCAATAGACCGCTGCCGGGGAGAATGTTTGCTGCTGGTCCACCTACTATGTCTATTTGACGACCTGTATCTAAACCCCAGCATGTAACTGAAATCTCCAGCATGTTTTAGCACTCAACATTCACTGGCTTTAAACCCCGACTCTTTGCTTGCTCAGGTAAAAAAAAAAAAAAAATCATTTTTTTCGATTAGGATGTTGAGTTTCTTGGCATGAATGAATTGTAAGATGTACTTGCTTGGCTGATCTCCAGAGTCATTTCTATTTTACCTCTTGTACTGTTGAGGGAGAACAATTTCTTAATTGAAAAGAAAAAGAAGAAATATTGTAATATCAAAACAATGTGTTGGCAATGGCGTAGCACTATTGGAACACAGACCTTTAACAAATTGGATAATGTCTTATTTTTGGCTTAAAACACTATCATGTTTCCAAATTTCACTGTGCTCATTTAAAGTGTTTCTCTTGTGTTTTGTTGGCAAGTTTATGGTAAACTGGCTATTATTTATTTTGAAAACTTTACCGATGCTCGCCGTGAGTAATAGTTTATTCTTGCTTTGGGTCCAACAAATTTAGTTTCCTTCCTTTTATCTTATACCCGGGACTTGACTGCATTTGTTGAGAATGGTCCGTGCCTTTGTATATATTTTAAATCTAAAGCAGCTTACACTCCCTAAAGATCAGACATTTTCATTAGCAAACCTACCAATGTTGTGTCATACACACTGGGGTTTATAATTGGACCTCTGAATAACACTAAAACCAATATGGACCATATGATTCAGAAAAATTAACAGAAAGACACATTCAATTCCCATTTCCTATTCAGTTTGCCAAGACACTACACGAGCACCAAGTACTAAACAGCATGTAATGTACATCGTACGTTCTACGACAAATATATCTGATATTATTACAAATGTGGAGGTAAGGAAGCTATATCAAACTAGTACAGGAAGATACATGGTCATGGGTTTCTTACAGTTCAATATCACTTTATTACAATCAAACGTTACACCAGCCAATTTACCTAATTAGCCCAACCTCAATCAGATATAAAGGGGGAACTAATTAGTGAAATCAGCTGAAGCCGTGTTAGGTTGTAAGTGGGGTGGGATACTCTTGGGCCTCAATCAAGTAGGTCTAACTGCGAAAGCACAGTACTACATGACACGCCTACTACATAACACACACTTCGCAGAGCCGCCATCTTGCACACTACACCAGCCATATTAGACTTCTGGTGTTAAGGTGAGGGCTAGGTTAAGTGTAGGCCTGAGGTTGGAGGTTAAGATATGGGTTAAGATGAGTGGTTAGGATAAGGGTTAAGATGAGAGCTGGGTTAAGTTCAGGCCTGAGGTTGGAGGTTAAGATATGGGTAAAGATGAGTGGTTAAGGTAAGGGTTAAGATGAGGGCTGGGTTAGGTTTAGGCTTGAGGTTGGAGGTTAAGATAAGGGTTAAGATAAGAACTGGGGTTAAGAAAGTGAAGGGGAGAAGGGAGGTTAAGGTCAGGGGAATGTTTGCCAGCTTTATACTAATTAGCTTTTTGGACATTTCTTGCAATACTTCCGGCGGTTAACACACAACATCCTCATACTAATCCAGGAAGTTATCTCAGGGGTGTGTGCCCTGTAGTAAAGTGGGCTTGTCTGTAGGGTGCAAGACTGCATTTAGACCCTTCTCACCTCAATAGCACATGATTGAAGAGCACAGCGGTAGAGGAGGTGGATGAACGGGGGCTTGATAAACTGTTGACAAACTGTGTGCCGTGTTCCCATGACCCTGTCAGCCCTCCGTTACAACTGGCAACAGAAGTGGAGTGGAGATGCCCTTGTCAACCCAGGACACACACACACGCACACATGGGAACATGCCACACACCACCACTAAGGTAATGTACTTCTAACAGCATGCAACAGGTTTACACCCGGACACACGCACGCACACACACAGATCGAACAGAGAGAGAGAGAGATTTACTGTGACACCGTGGTCAGACAGTGAACAAACACACACAAACACACACACACACACACACACACACACACCGTTCCCACCAGGATGCAGTAAGTGCACTGCGATGTATAGCAGAGATGTCCACCCACAGAGATCAGAGAGCAGTGAAAACGCAGAGAAACCCACATTGCTTTAATGGAGACAGGGAGAGAAAAATATGCATGCGTGTGTGTGTGTGTGTGTGGGAGGGGGTCCAGATAAAAGCAAACAGCAGTAATAAGTGGGAGCAGTAGGCCCGGTGCAGTTTGCAGTAGCTGTCACACACACACACACACACACACACACACACACACACACACACACAGTTGTCTCTTTCAGGCCCCGGCCGTCCTAGAATAGACCCTGTTTGTTTGGTGCTGGCCTGTTAGGCCTGCGTGCCGTGCATTGCTGTCTGACACGCACAAATGAACATTATCTCATCTGTGCAACTGCCGTTGCCTCCCGCTACACACTCGCTTGAGATGAAAGGGGAAAGTCGGCAGAGAATGGCAAGGCAATGGAAAGAAAGGAAAGGATGGAGAGGGTTGGGTTAGCCCAGAGGGGCCTCGCTATTTCCTCCTTGCTGTCAAGTCTCCTGTCGCTAGCGGTGGGTGTAGCAAGCGCTGCGCTCGAGAGTGCCGGCTGTCAACGCCATACAGCGTTAGCCAATGTGACTGTGGTTTACTTACTTATTTACTTATTTGTTTATTATATTTCTTCTCATTTTTTCAGTCTGTTTGTGATTTCTATATTTTTGTATAGAGGTTGTATACAGTATACTGTATGTAGTTATGTTCTCTATGAGAGCCTGTGTATTTAGGTAGTTATGAGTAACGACTTATTTATGGTTTCAGTGGCTCATAAGCGCTTATATTTGGCTCAGAAACATTCGGAACACCTTCATCTCTTGGATTGGTGTAAATGTAGAATATGTAGCTAAAGAAGTGACATTCATGGCTAGACAGGCTAAACACTACCTCAATTGCTGCCATACTTTGTTTGTTAAAGCAGCTCTAACAATATTAAGACAGATCCTTGTTTCACATAATTATTTTGTTCAGTTTTATTAAATTACAATTTTATGACACAATATCACAAATAAATGCAATCCAATTATTCCAGTACCTACTACTGCCATTACAACTAATGGTTGCAATGACGGCAGTAAAACGATTTTCAATCAAGCCATTGCCTAACAAGTATTGCCGCTATGCTGGCAAGTAGTTAAATGCTAATTTGTTGAATATCTCCACACAGTGTACCTCTAATATTGAAAGCGGAAGGCTTTCTCTAGCTCTGCTAAACACATAGATTGCCTGTGAGTAGGCAAGCTGTCTGTGTGCCATGTATACAGTAATAGAGCGATAAATTATTCAATAATCTGCCTAAGGCCAAATCAGCTTCGCTGCTCAGCTTTGCTTTAAAATCGATGTTTAGGGAGGGGATAAATATGTTGTGTTTTAGATAGTTTGGCCGAGTCAATGAAATGACTGTCAGAGGAGAGGAGAGGAAAGGAGAGCAGAGAGAAGCAGAGCAAAGGAAAGGACTGGGGAGGAGAAGGGAAACATATAATGGGAAAGACAGGGAGAACGAAAGCAGGGAAACAAACAGCCAGAGAATTAGAATGTAAAACTAAGGTAGACAGACGGAAAAACGAGGTAGACAGACGGTAAGAAGGACGGCGTGATGAGAGCGAGAATGGCAGTGCTTCCAGGAATAGCAGCTGGTTCTTGTGCAGTGCAGAGGCCCAACTATGGGAGTAGTTCGGTTTAGGCATTCCTGTGGTCTCTCAGTGCCCCTTTAGTTCAACACTGCTATCTATCTGGGCTGAGCTATCCTGACTGACACAGCTGGTTGAGAAGAAAAGAGAAGAGAAGGCTGACTAGCTAACTATCGGTAGCATTATAATAGCTAGTTCCCTAGCTTTTTTGCTCTCAAACAAATTTATGCCGGTCAACTGTCTCTTTGCTCAGTGAAAACACACCAAAAATTGAAGATATTTCATCAACACGGTGTCATTAAAAAACAAGTAACATTAAGTGTATTTTTATTTAATCGTCTCAGAAATTCAGAAGAAATGTACTTGGCTTGAAACTAAAGATTAAAGGTAAATATTGAGATTAAAGATTAAAGGTGAGTGCTTTAAAGGCCAGCTAGTAGTGCAGGTTTGCATATGCGGGTGCATGGGACTGCAGTGTGTGCGCTCACACTGTGGCCCAGTTGGGCAATGTGTTGAAACATTGAAACAGGCCGTGGGACAGGCCTTCTCTGATAGCTCGTTGTGTCAACACTGGGCCTCCGATAGTACCGGTAAATACAATCCCCCACTCAGAGGAACAGGTGGACCCAGGGCCACTACACCCCCCCCCCCCCCCCCGTTCCCCCTCCAACTTTAGTCCATTTAGCCTCCTCCTCTCCCATTTCCCTCCCATTCTCAAGACACACATGGGAAAAGTTATTTGGACAATTGGCAGTGATTAGCTTTTGATTCCCCCCCCCCCTCTCTCGGTTTGATCAGGCTGTGGCACGGCGGGGAAAGGCAGCGTGACGGTGGGCACAGCTGTGGCCTGTCCTCCCGCTGAACGAGGGTGAGAAGAGAAGAACCAGGGAAGGAGAAGACGGGAGGAAGGAGGCAGATGGCCGAGGGAGGGAGGGTTCCAGGGTTTTAGGGGGAACTTAGGGGTCCTCTCTGTCTAAAGCACGTTTGAGTTATGGATTTGGGCAGAGAGAGTGTCGGATGCTGTTCTGTTATTCCAGGTGTGGGCCATGGGTCGACGCTCGTAAAAGAAAGGTAAAGAAAGAAAAGAAAACATATTCTCTCTTTCTCTCTGTGGCTTTCTGACTTACCTCCATCAACCTGCAGCAGTCCTACCCTAGCCTTCTCCTGGGTGGTGGACTGGAAGCTAGAAGAACGTGACGCTAACCAGCCGCCGGCTTGTGAAACGGGTCATAAAGACGGCTTTGCCTGGGAGTGCATTGGGGGTGGGTTTGGTGTAGTTGGCAGGACCAGAGATATTTGGGTTGGAAAGGGGTTGGGGTTGGCCCTGTGCCTGAACCTGGCTGGCTGGGCCAAGGCATTTTTCTCACGGTTACGTCTGTTAGATCCATCCATCTATCCACCCATCCAGCCAGCCAGCCAGGCAGGTCGGGCCGGCCTCTCGCTATCTGGGTGTTCAGCCAACAACCGCCCTCTCCCTTCCTCTACTCTGGCCTCATCTCCAAGCCTATATATCAGAGCGAATCCTGCGGAGAGCCCAACATCCAGCCAAGTGAATAAAAGACAGATTAAGCACCCTCCTGAATCTACATAATTGCTCGTCCAACAGCTTTTGGCGTGTAACTTTGTTAAAACTTTGTTGTTCTTCGCTCTTCACTTTTGCCCTCTGTGATCACGGGATGTTGGAACTGGTTTGTACCAAAACAAGTGCTCCTTGGTTTTGGTAACTAAAATAATTGCACATTCAATTATGTTTGACGGCCTGTATGTGTGTTTGTGTGTGTGTGTGTGTAGGAGAACCGTGAATTGTGTGGGGAGGCCTCAGAGAGGGTTAGTGAAAGTCTTGCAGGGTCTTGGTAATAAAACAACAGTTCACGAGGGAGGAGTGAAAACCGCAGTACAAGGCATTCATTTTCTGGCATTTGCTGACATCTCTGAGGCAGCGTGCAAAGGCCTCCAATCAGAAGCTACGATATGGCTCGCTCTCAAGAATGCATCAGCTCGGCCGTGGCGTGTTTGTTTTTAAGTCCGAGGTGATCCAGGGTTCTACGGCTTTCAGCCTGCGCAACCTCAGAGAACCCTGGCCCAGGCATTAGCTGTGACCTGAATCACCACCAGCGCTCAGAAGAGACCCCTCCAATGCACACAGACGTGTTTTGTACGGCTCGGCAAAAAATTAGACTAGGAAAAAAGGTCTTAGGCAGCTTGAGAGAATGTAAAAACGAAGGCCCCAGAGTCCCTTGCTTTGCATTTCTCTAAAACTACAGCGCCTCATTTAGAGAGGGGTTTCAACGGGAACGCAGTCTCCCAGGGGAGCCTTAACAGAGCCATGGGCCAGGGGAGGGGAGGGGAGAGAGGGTGCCACGGGGGACTGGGCGTCATGGCGCCTGGAAAACACCTGAGGGGAGACCCGGGCTGTCGCAGACTGCAGCACAGTCGTGTGACCTTTTCTAGAATGCCCGGCCCCTGCTTGCCACTGAAACATGGCCTGGCTAATTAAAGTTTCAGTGGCATTGGATTTTCCCTGGCGTAGCCAACCTCGGGCGACCTTGGGGGCTCTTCGGCGGGTGACACTGACAGGGGAGAAAGGAAGGGAGGGAAGGGGAGAGGAGCAAGGAGGACAGCAACTAGAGGACAGCAAGTGTGCCCTTCCGTAACACACACACACACACACACACACAAAAAGAAAGAAAAAAAGCGCTATTGGAATGCAAATCTTAAGTCACAAACATGCACGATCCCCGGCCTCTTCTACATAAGCTGCGGCGCGCTATGCTCTACCGAATGGCCCCCGCGCCGCAAATTCCAAGATCATATGGAATTGGAAATTAAATTGAAACTGTCCGACTCAAAAGCCAGAGTGCTCTCCCCCCCCCGCCCCCCTGACTCTTACTGGCCCCGCCTCTCGTGCTAATGGCGTGTTGACTGGTCGCTGTCGAAAAAATGCGTGACTTATGACACGCCGAACCGGGAGCGTTAGCAAATACACTGGACAGCTTGTTCCTGTCTCTGAAGGATCACTGAATAATTGGCAGTGTTGACCGGGGACATTTCTGGAAACACAGCCAGGGAAAGGTTATGCAACCGGACAGAGGAGGGCTCGCGGGCCCGCGTTTCACAATCCGCCCGCCTTGTCTTCTTTAATGATCTTGACCCCTCTTTTCACCGCTTTAGAAGTGAAAGGGCCTAATGGAGCCGAACAAAGCACGCTTGTGTGTGCGTGTGTGTTTAAGACAGTCATAGAGAATAGACAGACAGAGCGAATAAGGAGAAGAAAAGCTGCTGTGTGTGTGTGTGTGTGTGTGTGTGTGTGTGTGTGTGTGTGTGTGTGTGTGTGTTACAGCAG
>JAODLI010000903.1:0-11659 GCA_027575585.1 Percopsis omiscomaycus | reverse complement strand
TTCCGCCTCCCCCGCTGGACGGTCCAGGGGGGTCCACATTCACCGTACGAGCCATCCTGGGCTCCAGACGCAGAGGGAGCCGGCTGCAATACCTGGTGGACTGGGAGGGGTTCGGTCCCGAGAAACGCAGCTGGGTCCGGGGTGAGGATGTTCTGGACAAAGAACTCCTCAAGGACTTCCACCGTCGTCGCCCGGACCAGCCAGATCCACGCCCTCGGGGCCGACCCGCTTGCCGGCTTGCGGCGCGTCCAGGAGAAGCTGGCTCAAGATTGCAATTACAAAGGAATTCCTTCAGCCTCATTTCCTTTAGATTACAATCTGAAGGTAATGCTGAGAGATTTGAAATTTGAATTTGAAAAAAACAATAAAATTGGTTCTTGTTTTATTTGTTGCAAAATCTAGTGTGATGTCTTACCCCACATAGTGTGACAACTTACCTGTTGATTGTGCAACGTGTCACATATGCACACTCACTATTTAAATGCCTTAAACTCTGTACTGAAATAAGATATGAAAATGAAATGATATAAAATATATATAGAGACTTTGTTCTTTCATTTGGCATACAATTTTTTGTATTAATCTCAAAATATATAAAAGATTTGTGTGTCAAGATACCCCGGTCTCCCCATCTATTAAGGGGGTCATTTACCAGGTAAGGGAAGCCTTTCACCATCTATCGATATACTGTATAGTGGTAGGCATAGACGTATTTTGATTCCAATGACAAGTTGTTTCTGTGAGTGAAGGTTTTACCAGGTGCTGGGACCAGGTGCATTATTTCGCTTGAGGGCCAAGCGCTAGCTGTGAGGAAGGCTTTGCATGATTGTAGAGGCACGCCAGTGTGTTTCTTCCTGAGAAAATCACGGTTGCCTGGCAGCTCTCAAAACCTGAAGACATAAACCTAACGCTAACGCTAACCACAACCCTAAATCTAACCATAAGCCTTTTTACACTATGGGCCTTTTCACACAAGCCAAAACCCTTCTTTGCCCCAAAATGTCTCCTAATCATTCTCAGAAACCCTGAAAAAGTGCATTTGCATCAACAAAGACATAAAAAGTTGAATACCCCTTACAAATGGGCAGTAAAGTAGCAGTACCGAATTGTCCACTTTCTAAAAGTCCTATTAATAGTGAATATATATACAGTCTATATGTTATAATATAATATATAATAATTAATAATTTGATTGTGTGTAAATTGTGTGTATAAATTGTTTGCCTCTGTACATTATAAGGTCCTTGTCATCTCCAAAATAAATAAATATGCAAATATATAAATATATTTAATGTAATAATAAATAATGAAATAAATGTACTGCAAGATGTAACAACTGTAGCTTCTGTACCGTGTAAAATACCACAGCACACATACAAACACACATACAGGCAATCTGTTGTCTTTATAATAATTGTCCTTAAAAGACTTTTCTCTGCAGTTATGTAGACGTTCTGGCCCCTGCGATCCAACACACACACGCACACGCACACACAACGAACAGCTGTGGAGACCACACTAGGGATAAATAGTGTGTGTGTGTGTGTGTGTGCATGTGTGGGCGTGTGTTTGTGGGATGTGGGATGTGGGATGGGGGGTAGGCCTATTAGCCAGGGGACTTGGGCCACCTCTGCGCAGCTGCACTCTTATTTTGGGGGTGACAAAAATCAGATAAGAAGGCATTTATCAGCTATAAGCGACACATTTTTCTTTGATAAACATCACTAGGATCTGCGGGTAGCTGTTGCCATTTTTGTAGTTCTAATTTAACGCTCTCCTGAAGGAAACAATTCACTCGAATGAGACAAATGCAGAAAAAGGACATAATCAATAGCAGCAGGATCAATTTGTGTGCCATGTTGCAAACACGGCATTATCTCTCATAAACTTTTCACCCAATTGACTTCACACATAACAGGTGTGTTGTTGAGGACGCGACACATTCAGAATTAATTATTTAACTTTGTATAAACGAGATAATAGAGAGGGCGTGGCTTAAAATTCATATAAGTCCCTGATTACAGGATTACAATACAGTTCTGTATTGAGACAGGAATACTGAGACAACGCAAACAACACAGGAGACGTGTATGTATTCATTGCCTCGGTACCTCGGCCACCAATCTTTCTACCTCATAGCACCAATCCCACTAACAAAAATCAATCAAACAATCCTTGCTCTATCCTCCTTTCTTAAAAATTAAATAAAAAATGTTCCTCCTTTCTACTCTGTTAAAACAGCTCTTAGAATATCAAGCACTTATTTAGGCTTCTTGCAATTAATGACTGTTTTGAGGAGTGAATGATAACTTTCGAGTGAATGACAACTTTCGAGTAATGTACTAAAAATGCATAAGTGAAGTAACCTTATGACATGATGCTGTCCTTATTCTAGGAGAATGTGTTATTTGCTTGCAAAAACTGGTGGTTAACTGTTGACAAATGTACTGATTGTAAGTCGCTTTGGATAAAACTGTCTTCTTAATGTAAATGTAAATGTAAATTATTGTCCAGGTATGTACAAACGTAACAGACAAAAGCAATACAGTTTTGTAATGTGATTGCTGAAACCGAGTTCTGAGACATTTCTTCAGGTCTAGCTTTGTATGAAAGTCTGCTATCGTCTCCACACTAGCTTGAGACAAAGGGCAATACAGTTCTGTAATGTGATTGCTGAAACAGAATTCTAAGACGTTTCTTTAGTTCTAACTTTGTTATGAAAGACTAAGCACATTACACAATGGGCTAGCGTAAATAGCATTTCAGCTTAATGCTGTAGGTGAAAGCACATTACACAAAATACTTATATACTGCACATACTGTATATACTTTGTATACGGTAATAGTTTTATAATATTTAAAATAAACGCAATTCCCTATGAAGTATATGTTCTGTTTGCATAGCTACCATGAGGACACAGGAAACCCTGGAGGTCAGAGCGGAACACTAGGCAAGGGACGCTGGGCGTCATCAACAAGTGCTGTGGTCAACGCTGGATGCACACTCCTCATTCCACGCATCCCACTGTCACCATCTGACAACATCTTCCCATTCAATCTGTTTCCAGTGAGATCTTGCTTTGCCATGACCGTGAATAAAATATCAGGGTCAGTCACTACATTGTGTTGGGATCTTCTGCACAAGAGACTTCTTCAACCACAGTCAGTTGTATGTTGCGACCAGCAGGCTTTGCATTCTTGCTCAAGAAGAAACATAGAAAAAGTGGCGCTTTCTAAGCAATGTGGTTTATGAAGAGGTGCTGACAAGATAGCAATTGGCAGTGTGGATCTCTAGGAAAGCTGATGAGCCAGTTTGACTAGCCAATCCAACAGCTCATAGAGCAGGGTTACAGTACTGTGGCTCTCTTTTCTCTTTGAAAAGCCAGCCGCAGTGTTCATTGCCATACATAATAGTAATGGACTGTTATGTTTCATATAATAATGTATCTTTGTAAATGTAATGCAGTGTCCTTGCCAGGGTTTGAGTTATGTGGGAGCCAGTGGGAGCTTAGCTCCCATAAGGAGTGGTCTGAGCTAATACATTACCAACAACCATTATTTTAATCACAAACGTGCAAACGCGAACCCATTTTGAAGAAGAAGCCATTAAATGCATTAGCCAACATTATCTGTACAATATATTAGAAAGTACTAGTATAGACTAGCTACCATGCCACCGAAAAACCGCGTAGCGGTAAGAGGATTTTTTGTCCCTTTTGTTTAAGATTTGTGTATCGATAGAAAAATAAACACAATAAAAAAATAAAAAAATATAAAAACAACATAATTATTCACCGTGATACATGATCACTTAGCTGTTGTCTCAAAACAATGGATCGCTATCGCTACCGCTGTTGTTTCAGAACAATGAACAATGTTATGTGTTGTGTGTATGGGGTGCGTACGCCGCACGGGACATAATAAAAAGCACACCCTTTAGGCTTTTATTTATTTATTTATTTTAGAGACCCCCACAAAGCTAAGATTATAAATCGAACCCTTGTCCTTGCATAACTACCAACAAATTATTAAGACGCCTACTATTTCACATGAATACTTCACATTACTTCTCGCTAGATGTGGGGTAAGGCAATGACAGTAGACAAGTACACACAGATTTTAAACAGATTTTACTTAGCACTTAGCAGCGCAGGGAGGCGTCACGTTGGCCCCTGTTAACGGGCACTGCACTAGTATAAAAAATAAATAAACAAATTAAGCTAAAAAGTTGCATATTGTAGCTTTAATGTTGAAGGATAGGCTATGTGACTTGTTGAAGCAGCATGCATGCCTAGCTGTCAACAATAGATCCGTCATTCTCTCCATTCCTCTGCCAGCTCTCGATCCTTTCTTTCTGTTGGAATAAAAAAAGTAACCTAAAATACAAAGTGTTCAATGTATACAGAGCTAGGTGGCACGCCCAATTATTAAAAGTCTTATTTGTGAATCAAACATACAATGCAAATCACAGACTCTGCAAATGAGCCTGTGAGGACTGCCTCTGTTTCTAGATGGTCAGTGTTGAATTAAGCGCACTTGAAGCCTGATTATGCATTCTTCCGTAATGCACCCTTCACTGGCTATTAATTTAGCAGCAGGCATCCCCTGGGCTTATGTCATCGTTACTCGCTAGGCTATACAGTACATTAAATATAAACTCAAATATACTGTAGATGATTCAGCTCATGTTTAGGGCCACAACTGTGAACCCATGGGTAGTGTAGATCGAAGCTTCTGACTTCTCTTGGCAGAATGCGTTCACACAGGGCCCGCAGTGGTGAATCAATGGACCTACTGCAAGCGAGCTGATCCTTCCACTGCAATGTCAACCCAAATGTAAACCAATCTGTCCAACCTAAACCAACCTATATTGTATAGTACGACTCCATATTCTGTGTGGCCAAGAGACCCACGGGGAGTATTACATATTCTGTGGTGCAGGAAGCCCGAAGACGACTGTAGAGACAACTGGGCTCACTGGAATGCAAAACAAAAACAAAACAAAAAATATTGAAGAAAAAATAGCTAGCTAACTTTTAGGTTAGCATGCTAACCTCTATGTTAGCACCAAAAGAGCTAGCTAAATGTGTCTATGTATGTATTATAAGAACTGGATACAGCACTTAAAAATGGTGGCTATTCATTTAATCGAAAAGTGCTCAAAAGTGAATAGCCTACAACCAATTGCTTCTCCCGACTTCCATCAGACTTCTGTGTGTTCTGATTCTGAGCATGGGCATTAGTGTCTTCTGTATAGTGTGCGTCCACATCACTAGTGGAGCTCTAATGGGTGCGGTGGGTGCCATGCACCAATGATCAACAATGTGGATGAGCTCTTCATTAACCAATATGATAGTAATATGACGCATACAATAACATACATTTTCACGCAAAAAAAAAACTATCAAAAAATGTTTAGGTGGCGTCTCTCTGAAAATACGACACAGCTGCAAGCGTCTGCGTCACTCACTACTAGGCCTACTACTTGTTCCTCACGACTCGCGCACTAAAACAGACTACACTGCCTGTGTGGTCTGTTTTAAATTTTTAATAACAAATCAGATGGCACCCTCACCTGATATAAAAAAGCTACTAGGTTCTGATTACATTCGCAATTTAAGGCAGCACATCAGTTAATATTAGCTAGGGTACTGGCAGGGTCAGTCCTGGCATTATCATGTTGGACATGATAATGCCAGAGTGAAATATGAATGTAAACTAGCCTATGCCAGAATACAATCAATTAGTCAATATTTCACAAAAATTAACAAGGACACCTCACAGATTAACATTGACAGGAATAGACGAGAGGACAGGACGAGCAAACAGGAGAACAGGAGCAGGGTAACGTTAACCATATCGGTAAGTTTAGTAGCCTAATGTTTATGCTAGCTAGCAAAAGCTAGGTATATAATCGTTTTTGGAAATAGGCTTTATGGGCAACATAGGTATTTTGGGATGCAGTACTAGCGTTGCCCATCATAACAGTCAGGTGTGAATTGTCTATGAATGAATATCAATGATGTAATTAACTGTTTTACATAACTCTCTAAAATCTATACCTTGACAAAGACAATATAGCTGAAACATTAAAACGATCTTGATGGGATGGCTTATTTTTTCTCTCCTTTTTGACAGTTATAAACCAAACAACAAATGGATAGCACATGGGCAAATGGGGTTGCTTATGGTCTTTTCTGCTGAACACACCCCATTCTGGGGATGTCACACCTAGACAATGGAAACGATTTCATCAATGCACATTAGGCTGAATTATTAGTTGAATTCCTGTCTTTATGACCTATGACCTATGAGACATTCATACGTATTGATGAGTGAGAGGTAGTTTTGGGTTTAAATTCTGACTAATCATGAGGAATTGAAAAAGAAATGGTGAGAGGTTTTTAACAGACTACAAACCATACACATACGGTTAAGACATGGTATAAAATAGAAGCATTCCTTACAGATACTTACATTACTGTAAACCTTTATTTTTGTTTGTTTTTTGACACTCACCAACCTCACAGGTCTCCTGGGAAAGCTGTGGTTATTTGTGTGTGAAGACCCCGTATAGTCATTTAAAACATGGCACATTTGTTCCTCCAGATCTCATCTGACAGAGTTAGGAATAAATGTCGGTGACGAAACAGGGCTCATTTACGCAGATGTGGACTGTCCCGAGGGACCGCGCCGCGCACAGGCTTTTCGTGTATTTCCCAGTAGAGTAAAACCTTTGGAATCAGAGGTCACTGCCCTGTGCCCCTGGGCAGATATTTGCCCTTCCAGGCCTTTTAGGAGAACATAAACTAAATGTTTGAAACACATTGTCGCATTAGCCACATACAACAATCTTGTAAGCTTCATGTGTGAATCTCAATAAATGTCACCACAATACACAGGATGTTAGACATTTGCCTGGACCATATCTACGTACAGTATTATAGCCATGATGTAGCCATGGTTGGTGACAGGGTGATGTATAGTAAAGAGATTTGGTCCATAAGAACAGTGCCAACTTAAAATAATTCCAGCACAAGATACAAAAAAATGTGTACCCTTTTCAATTATAATGTCTGAATCATTTTATGTTTCTTATTGTCAACATTGCCGATGAAAAGATCAAAGCCAACATGTGTTTATCCCAACAAGTATTCTCTACTCTTTCGTTTGTTCCAAGAAAGCCAAATGAAAAGAAAAATAAATAGGTAATCCAAACTGCAAGGCTTATCCTAAATTGTAAATATCAAATGTGATTAATAGACCTTATAAGAGTAGGAAACATTCAAAAGGGCTCTGAGTTCATCTGTAATTTCACACACTAACAGATTTTTGGGAAATAGTTCTTGCCAAAACTGATTCAGAGGGGTGAATTTGGCCATGCTAATTCTCGCTTACTCACTCACATCCCTGGCCTTAGGGAAGGTTTAATGACATAGATAATGAGAAACTCTTGATAGAACATGTCCGGCCCTTTAACGGTAATACTGTGTAAAGCTATTGGTGTATTTTCTGGTAAAGGGTATTAGAAAGCACTAAATCATTACTACCAAAGTGCCAGTGCAGACTCTCACTGCACATTCAATCATGTCATTACGACCGAGGACAGTAAGCAAAGCTCATGAGAGTTTGTGGCATGTTAAAATTGATCTCACTTGTGCAGCCTGAACATGAAGCAGTGGTCATCGGACGATGGTTTAATATCGTGGCATATTCCATCATTGTCATTTTATAGCTGTAAAACATCAATCTGTTTGCAAAGTCATGTAAAAGGCTTACAGTGTACTGTATCAGTTTTATCCATTCAGCAATATTGGCTTCTGTCCCGAATTACATTCAGGGGAAAACTGCGTACTCTAGTTTTAAACGGATATCTATTTCCCTACATGATGTAATGGTTAATAACAATGATGGCAATTTCGTGAAACTTTATTATCATTACGGCGCAAAACATTTTTTCATACAGTACATAACAAAAGCAAAGTGCTGACATAGCCTGCCTGCCCTGCTATTGTTAGTGCCGTGTTACAATTAGGAGATGAGAGACAATTGATTTACTGTACAAGTCTCTCCTTCTGCATAGAGGTATTGATAAACCTCTCATCACACTGCATGTCATTGCATTGATCGGGCCGTATTTTAGGCGGGCTGCGGTCGACCTTAGATACTGGCTTGTGACGGCCCGACTGTCAATCACTCTTCAACAGGGGAGTCACGCGCGCACCCTTTGTGCGCGTAATAACGTGCATCCGATTACTCCCGGGGCCTCCTTGAAAACCACTCATGCTGATTATCAAGAGTGTGCTCTGCGTAGCCAACACTGTATACACACTGAATGTAGAGAATGACTGAGTTTCTCATCAAAACCACAACGTTCTTTTTTTGTAGCACTAGTTTCAACCACAAGGGACACTAATGCTAATCAGACACTAATGCAGCAGTGTATACCTTTGAAACGAATCTTCAGCTATTCTCGCAAATGCTGTTAGCTGTGAAACCCAAAACAGGCTCTGTGAGGGCCAGCCCCCGCGTACGCTGTCAATCTGAGATTGTCCTGGAGAGAAAACTGGTGGACACAGGCTATTAAAAACATGCTCCCAATGAAACCTACATGCACATGGAAAACACAGGTTATTTTTGATTAATCATTTTAATATAAAAAATCTATAAAATCTAACATTTAGATTTGTGCTTTTCATGGCTAAAAAAGCTGCAACAGAAAGCATGTTAAAGGCTCACTAAGCAGTTTTACTCAAATGACTGCAGGACTTGGGCTGTACACTGACACCTAGTGGTATAGATGCAACTGTGCCAATGCTAACCCTATGGGTAAACATGGCGACCTCGATGCAGACTAAAGCAGCTCATTCAGTATCTGAAACCATTTCAATCCCCATCTTACATGAGTACATGATTGAGAGCATTTAAGACACATAATATATGTTATTTTATCAAGTCTCCTTTTTTTTCACCTTCCTGAAATATTGCTTAGGGAACCTTTAAACCAATCGTGAGGGCAGGATAGTCTAGCGGTCTGAGCAAGATGTGTATCTGCTCCTTGTAACACTTGTATACTTGTAATAATTGTACTCATTGTGAATCGCTTTGGATAATAGCGTCTGCTAAAAATGGCCTAATGTAAACATTTTATCACAATCCTTAACAGTAATACAGGTGTGTTGTGTGTTTGCATGTGCGGGTGCCATTGCGTGTCGCGTTACGCCCATGCTGTGTTTACGTCAAGCAACTGGGCAGTTTTTAGCCCCCCCACGCCCCTGGCAGGTGGTCATTTTCCTGGAAACGTGACAGGGGAAGGCTCCACCTGGTCCCGCTGGGCCCACCTGTCCCTCCGTTGGCGGCTGACGGTTGCCACGGGGAACAGCAGAGCAGCAAAAGGGCTCCTTTTAGGGCCAATCTGGACGACTGTGGGTGATCACTTAGTACCCGAGGGCGACTGGCGTCTGCCCGCACTTGTGGAGCGCCACAAAATGCAGCACATAATTTCGTTCATTGCATTGTGGCACTGGGTGGCAGCATAGTCTTCTATCCTCCAGCACTGCGAATGGCGTCGCATGTGGGAGCGTGTCTGTGTGAGATTTGGGGATTCTATTTCCATCTGAAGGCAACTCTGCTGAACGCAGATGCTTGACTGACAGCGTATGTCTGTGCTTCCCGACCATGTGAGAAACAGGAAGTGGTCATGTGCCCATGTGTACTGCCCCCCACCCCAACCACACCAATCCTGTGTTCTGCGCACATCGTGCACTGAATTACACACACACACGTGTCTATCCTAAACAGTGTTTTGATGAGGGGATGACTAATGGCTGGAACAGCAGCAACACAATCAGTGTGGACGTGCTGCTAAAACGCACCTGGTGAATCAAATATCCTGAGTCGGCGGAAGCGTTGCCCCCGACAACACAGGGCGCAGTCAGTATTTAAATGGATGCTGGTCAGCGTGGATTGCCGAATTTGATGTGTGCAGCGATTGTGTTTGAAAAAACAAATAAGCTAGGGAAAAAGGTAGAATTGTTTTGCATTAAGATCAAAAGATCTTTTCACAAAAAGAAAACAAGATGCTGGGGAGAGATACCAGCGAATTATAAGTGAAACGACGAGCTACTATTGCTACAAGTCAGTGTAGGGAAAACAACAAAAGAGAGACAAACTGCGTGTGGGGTATATCACAGGGAACGCTGAACTGCATGGCTACAGTCAGTCAGTAGCACCTCTGTTAAAAAAACATTTCAATGTCTTCAACCCATGTAATCACAACACACCCAAACCTAGCAGTGTAGCATAACAAAGGGGCAGATGTCAGGGAGCGACTCTCTGCAGAACCCAGTAATGGGGGGGAGGTGGGGACGGGGAAACCCCTCGGAACTGAACAATGCCCAGAAAGATGTCTGATTTGAGGGAAACCGCGTCCACCAGACGAACGGCATCTTACTGGGTATCACGAGCGAGGCAAGGAGCGTGTCGGAGTGGGTTCAGTCTACAACAGCAACCCCATTGGTTCAGAGAGAGGAAAGACGGCTCAATTTGCTCCTGGGGAGGGGTGGTGGTGTGTGGTGTGTGTGGGGGGGTGATGAGGGGTAGACAGCATGAAAAGCTAAACATACACAGAAGGCGTCTTAGGAGGGTCAACGCCATAATAACAAACCTCCGCCAAATGTAATATTAGGATAAAATGGCAAAGGTCAATAGCCTGGGAGAATATGTTAGACAATAAATGCTTGCAACATAGTTGCCATGGAGATGAACAAATCTCCCAAGCCTCGTCATTCCTCTGACTCCTCCCGCGAACACTCGGATAAAAATAGACACGGGCCAAGAACAAAGAGCTATTCTGAAGAGAAAAGGACAAGATGAAAAAAAAACTTGAATTGTGTGCATGTGATTGCATCTGTGTGTTTGTGTGTGTGTGTTTGTGCATATATGTGTGTGTGTGTGTGGGGACGTGGGTGTGTATGGTGTTGGAGAGTCTCTGTCAAATGGAGGAGCTGACTGACAAACAAGGAATCCCATGACTACCATTTGGAGATATTAGAGCAATACAACAAGTGGGCTCAGATTCTATGAGCATAGGCTAGAGCTAATAGCCTATTATAGCTAACCAGGAGCAGGCTTTTCATTCTTTGTCTTTTAACCCATAGACTTGTGTAGGCCTAATACAGGTCTGTTTTGAACCTTTGTCTGAGATTGGAAAGGCATAGCAGGTGATGACCAGATTGACTCCCAGAACGGACGGTTCTGAGGGTAGCCGGGGGAGCTGTTGTGACGTCAACTCACACTGGCTTCATAAACACAGAGGGAAACCCCTCTGTAGAGAGGAATGGGATCCACGGTACCAGGGAAATACTGCAACACCTTATGGGTCGAACTCCCCCCCTGCGGAGAGTCCATCGCCCCCGAAGGAGGTTTGTTCTCGCCCTGTATGTTACACACGTATGTCACCGCTTTGTTAACAAGATGACAGAGAAAGAAGTACTTTGTAGAAAAGCAGGTTGTTCTCCTAACTTGAGGGAGGTTTGGGGGCCGTGGAGAGAGACCCAGAGAGTGGCAGCTGGCCCTAGCTGACAGGACACCGCTAATGGGATGCCCCATCTGCCACGGTTCCCTGCCCTCCCGCGCCCATGATACAGTAAAGTGCCTC
>JAODLI010000902.1:0-11660 GCA_027575585.1 Percopsis omiscomaycus | reverse complement strand
TGCTCCATGTAATAACACCATGTAACCCCTACCTGCTCCATGTAATAGCACCATGTAACCCCTACCTGCTCCATGTAGAAGCACCATGTAACCCCTACCTGCTCCATGTAGAAGCAGCATGTAATTGTAAGTCGCTTTGGATAAAAGCGTCTGCTAAATGATATTAGCAATTGTAAATTGTCTCCGCCCAGATGAGACTTGTGAGACTGGTGGATAGACATACAGATGTATCTCTCTGTGTCATCAGGTCGAAAAGGAGTCACGTGCTGCATGTGTTGAGTTTGGGTGGTGTTTGGCTGGCTTCCTGTGGCACTGAAAATAAGCCCTCTCCCTGGGCCTTCAGTATACTGAGAGATGCCACGTTTTCTGTGCTAGCTTGCCCTCTAGCTGTGGTGTAAGGAAACTGTAGGAATTCCACGCGCATTACATTTCATATTTAATCCCGAAAATGACGATGAAGACATTATTCTTTGATTGCTTTTTCATAACTCGCATTGATGTCAGTATTAAGGCCACGAGGATGCAACCAATCTTTTTGATTTTTAATTCACCATTTCTATTTACACCCAAGATGGGCAGGCAGTGAAGTGGGATTGCATCTGTTTGACACACAGCAGACTTCACATCATCAGAGGAGATGCCATCATTCCATCTCGGTCGAAGGAGCAAAGAGATTCGCGATTTCTAAAGTGCGACAGTATAAAACAGCATACGTGTTTACAGAAGACAAATCAGATGACAATCTGATCCCATATTATTCGCGGCCACACTCAAAGCTCCGCCTGAAATGAGTTTGCAATATGGCTGTTTACTCGTAAGCACATCGAGCACGGCAACACATTTCCTCCCAGATCAGCTGAAGGCAGACGGCATCAGCTCAGTGGAGAGCCTGTGGAATCATCACATCCTAATCCACCTGGCCGATTATCCGCCCAAATGAGAACTTAAGTGGCTTGGACAGGCGCGGGCCATTGGCCCACTGCAGCGTTGAGCCCGAACCAAAGACGCACTGGTTAGTTGGTGGCATTCCGTGCCACCCTCGTGCCCCATGCCACGCCAGTTACTAATTTAAAACCCTCTTTTGCTGATTAAATTGCTTTAATCTTACTTGCAAAGCATTGTGGGAGATAAGCTCGAGGTGCTCCCAGGAGCCGCACACGCCTCCTTGCAAAGTGTGCCTGTGTATCGCGCAGTCATACGTGTATTATACATACACACACACACACACACACACACACACACACACACACACACACACACACACACACCATCATGTGTGTGTGGTTAACTGTAAATTGCAAACTCATCTATCAGGAAAACAAACCGGTGTCTCAATCCACCCACGCCATCAGGTGGATTGAGAGCTGGAGAGTCACGTAGACTGTAGGTATAGAATATAATAGAATATAACTTTTAATATAACAGACTGAGATCCACCAGGGAGCGCCCATCATTGAACTGAACAAACGCCGATCTAGTCAGACTAAAGTTAAAAACCAACCGGTGACGGTGTTTATCCTTCTGGCAACAGCCACGACTGGGCTGCTCACTTTGTGCCATGCTCCAGTGTTGACGGAGGCTCTGTCAGTTGGAACATTAGTCGCAGTAAAGGGCTGTCACGTTGCCGAGCGGTTGCCGTTCCGGCGGGAACGCGCGGAGAGCAACGCTGCTCCGTAACGTGGCCGAGAGACGCGATGGAACACACGGGGAGGCGACTGTCGGAAGATCGGGCTTCGTGGTGACAAGCGTTTATCCCACTCCGTCTGTTACCATGACTGCGACGAGGCTTATATGCGTTTAGTTACTTTCATTTTAATTAGCAGGGGAATATGGGTTGGCTTCGAACCAACGTTGTCACAGCTGCACCCGGGACTGAACAAATCGTAGGGCATGAAAAAGTGACAATCAAACAAAACATTAGCTGAATTATAATAGAAAAATACTTTCAAATATTGCTCTCAGGTCGTGTCTTTCATTCCAGATGAATAGATGATACACAATCTTATTTAATCTTGTAGTGAACAGAAACTACTGTGCAACACACACAGTAAGTAATCGGCAGCACATGTGACTAATATGGGTACATTCCATTCAGCCTATTCTCTCTCCAAGGGAGAAACTGAGCGTGGAGGCCGACCCATGAATCCTTCTCTTCATTGTGGGACAATCTGTGGAAAAATGAAGCTTTGACAAGGGTCAACGAACATCACATCGCCAACAGCTCATGTCTCCAATGACCAGTGTGTCTTCAACTGATCGATAGCAACTAGACTAGGCCACTAGTTTTGCCAAAACACCAATATGAAAGACACTAGACTTGGCCTTGCCACAGTATCCACTAGACACTGGACGGTGATGAAACAGCAACTTGCTGGTTAGCAATAGCTCTCGGTGTTGTTACCGCGGCGATGCATTGTTCTAGTGTCCAGAAGCCTCGCCATGCCCTCATGGGGACGTTTCTATTCGCGCTGATGGGATTGGCAACCGACTGTGACAGGCGGTGCTGCTCCCAGTCTCCGAGTCAAACACCTGAGACCGCCCAAACAACCCCAAGTCACTCCGTCTTTGAAGGCTGTCCCCCTTTCACCGGAACAAACACGCGCACATAATCTCACCGACACACGCGTGTGCACCGCGACTTTCCCAAACACACACACACACAAGCTCGTGTTTTTTCCCTTGATGCGCATTACATATTCGCCTGCATATCTAACCTACGTAAGCGATCTTCCTATTTACAGTATTTCTATTCACGCTCTGTGCTCAGCCTGTGCTCTGCTGTCCCTCGGGGATCAATACTGTGAAGCCTTGATACCTCTTCTACGCACACACACACACACACACACACACGCACACACACACACAGATTCTTTTGTTTATATCTGCTGTATATCAAGGCTAAAGTGTCACAAGGACATCGCTCGCGCACACCCACACACACACACACACTCCAACACGTGCCCTGTTTTGAGAAGCAGACACCCAGACATCCTCCGCACCCGTTAGAGCCAGAGGAGAACCCTCTTTACGTTGTACCACCATCATCATCATCATCGCCCATCTCTGAAATGAGCCCAGAACTGCGAGGAGGAGGAGGAGGAGGAGGAGGAGGTGGAGAAGAAGGCCCGCTCCCACAGCCGCAGTACAAACACGGGGCGATAGAATCTCAATGAGGCCTGAAAGAGGGAATGCATAAATAGATTAGATTGAAGGGACTAGCGCCACACAGAAAGCCAATCTAATTATAAGGCGGCTGTGTCTCCTGATTTTAGAAGAGGGAAAGCTCATCTCTGCTACCACTACTAACCTACTAGAACCTTGTGGAACACAGGATCCATCTAAGAGCAGAAGATAACGGGGGGGCATATACAAACTGTATATTATCTTATGAAGAGAAACATCCCATACTGGGTGGGAAAGAGCAAAGTGCTGATGCCATTTGAAAATAGAAAATGGCTGCCAACTGTAATAGATATGTCCAAAGCTCAGGGTACTGTGTCACTTGTAATGCGTCTCTAAATAAGTATAGATGGATAAACAACATGGTCCGTTAGGGTTACTGCGGAAACGTACAGTATCCCGGTTTTTCATTAGAATCCCTTCACTGTAGCCCGGGAATGTGAGTTTACCATTTCCCACTTGGCTATTTCTGCATTCAAGTGGGTTAATAGAACGCCTACAGTCTTCGTGGTGTTGGTTAAACAAAGTTATCTGGACGAAGTTCATTTGCTTAATTGAACCAAATATAGTCGAGCTACAATGTTCCCGTTGAATTCAAAAGTCACCCCACTGGAGGGAGAGGAAAATATATGGCAATATATTTTAGGACGGGATAGAACAATTACAATTCATTTTTTCAGTATATGGAATCAAATTAAACATAGTGCCTTCCTCCAAGGATAGCATAATGCATGTATGTAATTGAAATGTTCCATCTTTAATGGGTCACGCGATTAAATATGCATTAGCATTAGCAAACCCTTGTGAAATGTGACCACATTTTAGAAGTCTAATCATGACCATAAATACCATCACAATTAATTGTTACTGTAACAGCATCCATTTGCAAAGCCTTTTCATCTCATAGCAGAAGCTTAGCTGGGAAAAAAAACAATTCTATTTCGAGCTATAATTGATACTAACAGGCATGTTAGTTAGGCAATGACATTTGGATAATGCCTGATTCCTTTACCGCCCAGTGGAAAGCCAAACTGAATTAAAAAGTGGGTTAACTCAATTTGTTTAGGAGGACATTGTTCGAGGTACTCATTAACTGGTGTCTGTTGTGGCACGCTGGAAACTGGAGAGTCTCTGGGCATGTTGCTGTCGCAGGTCTTCCCTCAAGCTACAAAACCTCCTTTCAGCGGCGTGAATAATACAAGGAACACGCGCGCGCGAGAGAGACGAAATCATCGCACGAGCACCGGTGCATTTATATTAACTCCTGCCTGATCCTTCAAGGATATTATATATAATTCACTCAGGAGCAGAGGAGGGGGGAATAAAAAATGTATTTGCTGAACACGATGTTGGCGGATTTGACCCTTTCCCTACTTCCCCGCCACAAATCTGCTGTTCTGTTGTCTCACGGGCTTGTGGAGACGCAGTGTGGAGATGAGGTTTTAATGAGACCACCGCACTTTTATTTCAGTGCGTGTTTGTGTGTATGTGTGTGTGTGTGAGAGAGAGAGAGAGAGAGAGAGAGAGAGAGAGAGAGAGAGAGGGCGGTAGGCATCCATCGACTTTTTTTTATTTGCATTTATTTCTTTGTTTATTTCCAGCGCAGCTGATGGCTAAGTGTAGCTGCACATGCAGCAACACTTAGTCGGACACAGAATGTCATGTATCATCACCACATCTCTATTACACGTGTAGGCTCCCATCTTCCCTCCTGTCCATCATCCAGGGCGGTCGTGGCCCCTGGCCTGCTGTGTCCGTTCCTCACGCCAGGGCCCAGATGGAACACAGAGGCCGTGCGTTTAACCACCACCGCTAATGTGCCCTCTGCCCTCCCCCCCCGCCCCTCTCTACCGCTCCCATCCGCCTTGACAGAGCGTCTGGCCGTGAGGTGCTGTGCAGAACGGGTCACATTGGACCTGCGGAGTGATGGCTGGTCAGCCCAGAGCTGTGCCCCCCATGCCCCCCATGCCCCCCATGCCCCACCGCCCCACCGTGCCGACCTTGGCAGTGCCGCTCGCCATTGTTCAACCCCACCTGCCCACACTGACTTGGGCTGGTCTCTTCTGTCCTCTTCATCACGCCAAAGCCTCCAAATGTACACTTACATTTACAGCATTTAGCGGACGCATTTAGCGGACGCTTTTATCCAAAGCGACTTACAATAAGTACATGTGTCAAAGGTTGAGTTGGTCATACACCAGTCATGGTAAGCAAACAACATTCTGTTGGAATCGTGACAGCAGCATTTCATCAAAGCTAACTTAGCTATACATTTCACAACATACATGTTAGCCTGTGGACATAATACCTTTCAGTCCCCAAAGTAAAAACCTTCTAAGAGTTGAGTTGATTACTGTAAAGCGTTTGTCCGCCACCATATAGAAAGTATATCTTAAAAGGTTATTATTTATTTAGTATTTGAGGTTGTCTTGCTGGAGAAGAGAGTTTTTATCAGCTATCAGCTAACGGTGTTTTTAGAGTGGTTTGCTGACATTGTGTCATTCATTATTATTTTGTTATTTTGCCGTTATCACACCCTCATGTTATGAGATACGTAATCCAAATTCACATCACCTCGCAGCTCTTTATGAGATGCCATTTCATTTGAAACTCCATCAGACCTCCTGCTGATATCAACGAGGGTCTTCGATAAGCAACAGGTCTTATCATTCAAACTCTGTGCTGCTGCTTTTGTTTACAGGAATAGCTTTCTTACTTTTTGCAGGTAACTGACAATGAGTCCTTCATAAGTATATATTTATTTTTATATTTAATATGTTGTATTTAATATTTTAACTGGAACAATATTTCACCATTTTCATTCGTCAAAACTTGGCCCTCAACTTTTATTATGTAAAGTGCATCGCTAGGCAAGTATGAACATTCAGGAAGTGGACAGGGAACCAGTAATAGCCCCCGAGGAGCAGGCACCTAAGTCGACCTGCTCCTGACATGGCTGTATGAATTTAAAGCAGGATTGCTAAAAATGTTCGCGCATGCTCAACAGACCTTCAGTAAACAAATAAGTGGTAAAAGAAAAACGCGTATTGGCCTTGACAAGTCAAAGCACCCATCCGTGCCACAGCCTGACTCTTCAATCCAACACCAGCTCGCCCAATCAGCCTTGAGCGCGTACGGCCCGTGTGCGTTTCCCTAAACTATAAGCACAGACCTTGACCCTTTGCGTGCCATGGGCCAAAATGCACCCGCGCTGCCCCCGGTGTATCGCGGCTGCAGCTGCGGAGGCCCGGACAGATAAGGCATGATGAATGCAGATTGTTCGCTAGCGTGACAGAGCCATTCGTTTACAGTGGGATAACGGCTCTGCGAGGGTGCAGCGGCACGCAACACTGAGTATACGGAAGACCGGAGGAGAGAGGGAGGGAGGGAAGGAGAGGAGGGAGGGAAGGTGAGGGAATGGGGGAGGAGGAGGAGGTGAAGAGGGAAACAGCAGGATGGAGGTGGAGAGGCAGGGAGGGCGGTGGGTGAAGGACTCTGGTGCCGCAGGGTCGTATGACACAGAGGGAGACTGAGTTAGGGCGAACTCTGATGCCAGAGCTGCAGTGAACAGCCCATTTGTTCCTCCAGGCAGGGAGTGCAGGGAGAACATTGGAAATGAGGCGAGAAAATGAAGAGCAGGAAGGCGAGGAGAGAGAGAGAGAGAGAGAGAGAGAGAGAGAGAGAGAGAGAGAGAGAGACCATGTTCCCTTGTTGCTAGTCTGCAGAGAGACATACTGTTTACTTCCTGACACAAAGACACAGTGATGTAATTAATCTGAGGTCAGGCGGACACATTATTTGGAAATCAGCTAAAACCACTCCGTCAATTTTTGTCGGCTGCAGCCGTTCTACAGCGCCACGCCACCGGCCCTGTCTGGTCACAAGACGCGGCAAAAAAATATTTTTTTTCAAAAGCTGTCTCATTCTTTTGACTTTCACCCATGTAGTTGCTGAAATACAAGGAGCAGCTCAGTTAACGTGGCAGAAAGTGTCGGTTACCATAGTAACTGTCTTTCTGATGCATGCCAGTTTATTTCCCAGCGGTGTTGTCAGAACACCGACCCTTGTTATCAGCAAATCCATGCTGAAGACCTCACTGGGGCTGATATACTGATAGCAATTAAATATTATTGTACCAAATGCTATTTTGCAATATATAAAGGATATGCTCTGCCACTGTATATATATATATATATATATATATATATATATATATATGCACTATTTATTTTTCTATTTTGTTTTCACACACAAATACAGTATATGTTTGTTTTAACTTACATTTGACACTATGAATATAGCCACCTTTAGAGTCTCAAAAGGCAAGACAGACCTGGAGCTAATTTGAGCAAATCAGATACAGTGCTTGCAGTGACTTGTGTTCCACTTGCAGCTGGTGCTGTTACTATGGCTTGATCTCGGACCAGTGTTTGCTTCTTCTTTAACGGTGAACCTTCATCCCAAAGGACTGGTGTTCGTATATTTACCCCTCAACGTTTAAACTATTTATTTTTCTCTTTTTTTTTCCACACGATACCAGATGAGATTCGTTTAAAAGTGTTAGTGGTGAAAATCATAAACCACACCGTTGCAATCCCATGCATTTGCCTCCATACATCACTTATAGTACTGCGCAAAACTCATTCTGACTATTTACAGTCATGCAGCAATGCTTCTCCTAGGTTTATGAGGCCCACTGTAAATCCAGTCAGTGTCTGTTCATGTAAATCCACATTGCTGTGCCTAAATAAACGTGCATGTCAGTCAGTCATCAATGAGTATTGCTATAATAGCATTTTAATAATTACACGTATTACACGTAAAGTGCTTTAGTGAGGCACTTAGACTATTGAGCACTTTGTCAGAATTTAGGCTGCTAGCAATTAATGACTGTTTTGGGGATTGAATGATCATTTTTGAGTAATGTACTGAAAAAGTGACGTAACCATGACGACATGGTTGTTTGCTTGCAGTAACTGGTGGTTAACCGGTTCAACTGTTCAACCATCAAAGTGCACGAAGCTCGGCATGTATTGACAGCCTGTGTGTGAAAATGAGCAACCCCCCCCCCCCCAAAACACACACACACACACACATACAGGCTTGTAGGGGTCACAGGGTTTTGCCAGCGTGATCATGCACACAAACTAATGCACCCACACACACACACACACACAAGCTGCTCCGACTCTGAACCCCTGTGTGTGTGTGCGTGCGTGCGTTCAGATGATAAACCACAAACCGTGCATCTCCTCATTATGCAAATGACACTGATCTACTCCTTTGTAGATACAACTAGCCTCCCTATGGCAATGTCGACTGTTTGTTCTGTTTTTTTTTGTTCCATGTTTTTGTCTCCGTGTGTACATACTGTGCTTACGGTGTGTTCATGTTATCATGTATCTGTGTCTGTGCGAGGGGAAGCGCTTGTGTGCTTTCTCTATAAGGTAATTAGGTAGAGAATGTCGGATATAATGAGTTTTCCGAACATGTATTCTCAGTGATTTCTCATAATCAAAGGAGGGTTTTCTCCTTTTATTAGCTTGCCCTGGGTGGAGAGGAACGCGACAATGCAGAGGAGAGGAAATTGTGTCGGCGATCACACCAAAGCATGATAAAGCGGCTGCTATGAACTAGGTGGCAACAAGCAAAACTACATTGTTGCATCCTCGCCTTTTATGGTTTTTCAAATTTTATTTTCGTGTTATGAGTGCAGTCCAGTACTTAAACAAAAGCCCAAACAAAGAATAATTGTCTCAGTTCTCAATAGTTTGTGTGGAAAACCTTCATTTTTTTCTTCTTTAGAGCCCTGATCTAAACATGACAGGTCTGTCTTGCTGTACATAATACGTTTTAAAATGTTTGCATCGTGCATCTACTCTTATTATTCAAGGCCTTATGAATAATAAGTCAATGGTAAGTTGCGCCACACCCATTTTATCATGTGGCACTTTGTTTTAACGCCCAGCTTACAGTGAAGCCCCTCTAACTAATGAAGAGTCACTGCACCCTATAAATGAGAAATGATTGAGTGATTATTTGATGCTGCTTCTTGGGCTCGCAATTATGAATTACCATATCATAAATGTTTGAGGAACCTCTCACTGTGAAGCCAAAGATGAGTAATATAATTGGCTGCAAGGGTTTAAGTGTTGGGATCTCCTAAACCTCTCCCACCTGTCTCATACTGCAGGTATCTGATTCCTTCTCCCATTACCATGAGGGCAGGCCTCCCTGCCGCCTCGGCACCGACAAGAGAGTCACAAGTTGTGTAGGACAATTGGAAACTTTTGAAAATGTAATCGTGGGCCATGAATGAATCAAGAAGGAGGGGCAGAGGCGGGCGCCTGCACTCAAGTGATGGCAGGCAAGGCTTCTTGCCCACTGCCACCTTCACTTCCTGAATAAATCCTTCCCGGCGAAGGCCTATGGGGTGTCCCGCGGAGCAGCCATGCCGGCGGTGCAGGGAGCGTAGCCTGAATATTTACCGTGCCAAAATAGACCCACTTAGAATATTTACCAGTCGAACATGGCGCGGTTAATTTCTTATGGGAGCCAATTTGGGCAGCGCTTTCGCATGTCAATGTCATGTAATTAGGTGTCATAACCCGGTAACTTTGATTGTTGTGTATTGTACCACGCTGCGTCTTAATTGTTACGTCTCTGTTCCCAGGAGGTGGCTGAGTATTTCTCTCTATCTCCAACCACAGGCCCGTTATGCTTTATGTGCCTCGGCTATAATTACAGCACATACCACAGAGATTCATACATTGACAGGGGGAACCACGGGTGGCTGATGGGTTTTAACAGTTGGTTGTCAGTGTAATTACGTGGTTTGAGTGACTTGATTGCCGGGTTGCTGGGCGTGTCTCGGTGTAGATGGATTGTTGTGGTTGTGGGTCCATCTCGCAAGGCAACATCGACAACAATGCCAGGTGTGTCGGCAATTCGGCAGGAAAACACACGACGTCTGTCAACATTTCACAAGCAATAGCTAAAAGTTTCCTCTCTGACGGGCGTTTTAAACAGCCTCTGATGGCATATCTTTGTCATCAAACGGTAGGTACTGTATATAGCCTACAGCGAGGTATAAATACAATATACTGTATACTGTAGCTCAAAATGGTGCAGCACTTGGCTCTCATATAGCTTACAGGCTTACTGTTAGCCGTCAGTTTTCATATACCACATATCCCATTTCACCCACCATGTCTAAGTGTTCCTGGGTATTATCTCAACAAGGCAACATGTGCTGTACTGGATCCTTCACACAGCTTTTATCAAGTAGTACCATCGCCACAATACTGCCTGTGTTTTGGGTTCCAAGGCTGTCCTAATAGTTTCCCACTGTAGACTCACTAAAATTGAACAACCAACAATTGCAAGTGGTTATTACATTTGGTTACACATGGTGTCCATGGAGTCCAGTACCTCTATCTCTTTACATATTTCTCGCCTTCTCTCTCTCTCTCTTTCCATTCTGTTCTCCCTTTCTTCATCCCTTCTCTCTCTCCCTTTCCCTCCATCTCTGTCCTAGGAGCCATTCTCATGCCCTGAGAGAGAGAGAGAGGGAGGGAGAGATAGAGAGAACAACTAATTGGTGTTTCTGATTGGTGTTTTCCAAACACCTATCAGAGTAAACCAAATTATAATGCAATGTAAAGAAACCTATTTAGAACAAAAGAAGAAGAAACTAAAAGTAGATTAGAATGTTATCTGGCTTTAAACAGAGAATATGAATTGCCAGAATATCTCTCTACTGTCCGAGATAGAAAACAGAGACAGATAAAACTGGCAACCAAAAGAAAGCAGAATATGTGATCACTGTTCGACAGGTGAGGTTGAGACAGAGATGCACTTCTTCCTACAATGTGATACATTCAATGAAATAAGGAACGTTTACAAGTTCAACTCTGAAATGTCAGATTTCAAAGTGCTAAAGGATCTCTCCAAATCTAAAATGCTCCTAGGAGAAGGAGACCTTGCTGCCCACTATGTATGAACATGCCACAACAGTGGGACAGTGAAAGACCTGAAACACACACACACACATGTGAAATGTAATTAGAGGATATAGGATATAGATATAGCCTGTGTATACACTGTATATATAATTAACTAACAATTCAGTTTTAATGTCGCATTAATGTTCATATTGTGTACTGCCCAAATTATTGGACAAATTGTACTTTGCTTTTTATTTTATTTGGATGCCTTGGCAACATTGTTCGTGCTATAATAAAGGCCATTGAATTGGGAAACGGAGAGAGGAAGACGGTGAACAAGAGGAAGGCAGCGTGACAGGGAGACAAAGATGGGTCTCGCTGGCAACGTCGACCTTGGCGTCCTATCGGCGCTGTAGCGAGCTTGGCGCACGGGACGATGCTATGCTAGCAGCTAGCAGACATCTTTTATCCTACGTCGGCCACCGTAGCTTCTCCTTCGTGTTTGCAAAGGGAGGGGTAGGCCGTGAGTGACTG
>JAODLI010000901.1:0-58021 GCA_027575585.1 Percopsis omiscomaycus | reverse complement strand
AAACAGGTGACATCATTGTTCTAGAAAAATCCAACACTTGGCAGGGTCAACGTGTGGTGGTGGTGGTGGTGGGGGCGGGCGGTGCTTAGACAGTGGACACAAGCTGAGATGTGAGAGGGGAGGGGTTGGGGAGGGTTATAAATGGGCCTGCATTGCACTGACAGAATAACAGCAGCCCCCACCTCAGCCTAAAAGCCCGCTGGATCGAAGAGACTTTGACGCCACCAGCTACACCACAATCACCAGCTACCAATTGACCCGGGATCCAGGCCATCTTCAACCTCTCCTGCATCATCATCATCATCATAATCGTCGGCATCATGGACATCCCCATTCAGTACCCCTGGTACCGCCGCACGTTCTCCACACGCCTGTCCGACCTGGGCTCGGTCGAACCACTTTCTGATTGGCCGATGATCTGGCCATTCCCCTGGTCCCTCCCTCTGACACGCCCCCTCCGCTGGATGAACTGGCCTGACAATGGACACAGTGAGGTAAAACCATAGGTATAGGCCTATATAGAGTTTCAATGGCCTGCCTCGCTCGTATGAACAACCTATAATTATATAAAATTTACACTTTAGTGAGTTCAGCTGAACATACAGTAACAGACTTAGGCTACAAGGTAAAGTTGCATACAGTAAAGTGTGAGTTACTTTACAGTGTGTTGCAGTTGTTACAGTTTTAGTTCAGTATTCCCAGAGGTTGTGGTGCATCGTGAGTGACTAACCCCGTGTGATGTCTGCATAGATGCGTGTGGAAAAGGACCGATATGTCATTTATCTGGACGTGAAGCACTTTTCCCCCGAGGAGCTGTCTGTCAATGCCAGTGGGGATTATATCACAATACATGCCAAACACGAGGATCGGCAGGTCAGTAGGGGACAATATTGCTCATTCTTATCATATGTTTTGAGTTATTTTGTCTCATTAGTCCAATCTTCATGTTGAGGTTGGGAAGAGCTATGCTGGAAATGCCCTGATCTCAGAAGAACCAATCATAACGAAGGTGTCAGTTGTTCCGCCCTAACAGGTGCAAGAGAACTGACATAGGACAGTCAGGGAGATGTCAAGCAAGCAGGATCTGCATATGCCTAGAAAGCTTTGGAATCCTCGTGTCCAATCCAATCCAAAATAACACACGTGTATGGTACTGATTTATCCATGTGTATTTATCCATCAGGACGAACACGGCTACGTGTCAAGGGAATTTCTGAGGAAGTACAAGCTTCCTGCTGGGGTTTCAGGCGCCGACATCACTTCCAGTCTGTCGTGTGACGGTGTGCTTACAATTACCGCTCCACGCTCATCCAGCTACCCAGAGCGTACCATTCCTATCACCTGTGAGGACGGAGCTACACAGCAGAACAAATAGAGTTCACTGTATAGTTTGGCAGACAGGTTTTACAGCTTGTCTTCCTTGGTGTTGACATGTCAGGGTGGGTTGCGTTGACGTAATAGCTAACCCCTAATGGTTCTGATAAACAAAACATACCTTATATGCCCAGAAACTAACATATTCAGCTAATATAACTACTGCTACTGCAACACAGTTTACTGTATGGGGACACACTAAGGCTTTTTGGAGACATGTTGGCAGAGAGAAGCAGGCTAAGGTTGCCTAACAGAGAGGATCATTATCATAGCACAAGCCTATGGAACCACTCGGTTTTCCTCTCTGCCTAAAGCTTTCACTCAGTTATTTATATGTGGACAGCTTGTCATTATCGAATTTAAAATTGGACTCTTCTTTCTAAGAGAGAAATATATGCATTGGCACAGGTTAACTGAGTGCTATGGTCAAGGTGATATTATCTTAAACCAAAGGGTGTTCCTAATTGCAAGCCAGCATAACTTTCTGTCAAGCTAGCCCACCAGTAAGTGCCTGTTTAAGAATAACAGACTAAAATTACAATGTCATGGTATAACACTATTGGAGAGGGCATAGGGACAATGTCAGTTTATGTTCTTTATTCCTTGAGGTACAGCATTGTGTTGGTTTCTGCACGTGCGAGAAGGGGGAAAGTTTCTGATAGCATAACATTTTCCATGTTACTATAAAATTCATACTTAAAGGTACACTCCTTGACGGAGTTAACATCCCCAGAACCCCACAATTCCTCCACAACCACCTGTATGTTTCGAAACACAACTGTGCAGAAACATGCACATGGGTGTAGGGGGAAGGGTAGAAAAGATGCCACTTATCTCGCATTGGAGGGGTGTCTGTACAAACATTTTTGTACAGCTGGTTTTAACGACGAGGATAATTCCAGACAAATTAAGGAGTGTCCCTTTAAGGAGCAGGGACCAGCTTATATAATGTTATGGAGAGGGAGGTCGACAAAGAAGAGAAGTTTGTTGGAGCAGGAGTAACGTAGGTAGCAACTATAAGGAGAAATCTCGAAAGACTCCTTGTCTGGGGAGATGGGGCTCTGTGCTGCTAAGGTGTGTGTGGGCGAGTGTGTGCATACAGTATGTGTGTATGTTTATGTGTGCGAGTAGGCACACAGGTGTGCATAAGCGTGTTTTTGTGCCAAAGTCTCATAGCTGCAACAGTGTCTGATGCTTGTTATGGATAATACATCATTATTGTAAGCAGTGTTTAAAACAACACCCAAATGTATTAACACACTGCTGGTAACTGTTGGGGTGATTACAATAAATAGTGAAAAATAAATGGTCTATTGCTTATTTATTCATTTTCAGTCCCATTACCTTTAAGATGCATAGCATTGTAATATGTTCTTAATACTAATTCATTTAAAATAAATGACTATTCTGGATTTTTTAATTCACTAGCTGTAATATTTTACTTTAACAAAACAATAAAGTACAATGGAATAATATGAGACTGGAAAATGTCTCCATGGAGACATTTGATAACATATACAAAACAAAGACGTCAGATGCTCTATCAAGCAGCTTTGATCCTTAGCCTACTTAAATTCCTTATATGCATTTATGAAAGCAATATACGTGTACACAGCGAAGTCTCCCGTAACATTATGCATCTATCGTCTTCTGAAGTCATCAGTGATATGCAATCCCATTCAGCAAGATGACGCAGGTAGTTTGGGCTCCAATCAGGCGTGTCAGCCATTGGAGCCACAAGGGCGTGGTGGGCTTTTGTCCTCAGTTACAGTAGAAGTCCCATTTCTGCAATCAACAAAAATTGTACTATAAGAAAATTTGACATTCCTGTGCACCCATGTGTGTGTCTGTGTGTCCACCTGTCGGGTATCCGAACCTGACCCACAAGCAGACACAGACAGACTAACATCCAAAAGGTTGCTTTAATGCAAAGGGACAAAAGTAAAAAAAAAAAAATTCCAAAAAATGGCAATGGTCAGCAACAGTTAATCCACAAGAAAAGGCAAACAAAACAGGCAGGCAGCAGGAAAGGCAACATTATGACACAGGCAGAGTTAAAAGAACAAAACAAAAAAACAGGCAGAGATACAGGCAGGTAATTGAGCTTCTGACAAAACAGTGACAAAACACACAAGAACAGCCCAGACAAAAGAGAGAACAGAGACTAAATACACTAGGGGTGATTGGGACATGGGAAACAGGTGAGACAGATAATTGGTAAAAGGGGAGGGGCTAAGGACCGGGAGAAGGAACCAGACTATAAAAGGGAAAAAGTGCGAAACTAGGGAAGGGCCAGGCAGAACACTAGACAGACACATAGGAGCAGGCTGAACTGTGACACCACCTACATCAGTCTTGACTTCTGTAGTAGCAGGCATGAGAGCTTGTGTCTCCTCTACTACACTGCTGGGGAAGTGTCCAATTCGAGCCTCTTGCTGTCCATAGTAAGAGTCCTGCACCTGTAGAATCACACAGAACATTTTGCAATTACAATTATAATCAGGTCATTTAGCAGACACTTTTATCCAAAGCAACTTACAATTACATGCTGCTATTACATGGAGCAGCATATCCTATTATATTTTTTTCATGTAAATCTGTTCCGCTGCTTTTTATGGTGAAAATGAGGCATTACAATGTTTTGAATTTGTCACTGACTGCTTACTTACTGTACGGGTCACCGGTTTGTAAACAATGGGGGGCCCGGGGGGCTCAGCTCCCCTTGAATAGACACAAGCCCCCTTGAAAACATGATTTGGGAAATGTTGGGAGTGCTCCAAAAGATTACTTACCATAAGGTTTCTGCCTTATGGTAAGTACAGGAATTACAGGAATTGTTGAATTAAAAATGAATGATGGTAGACGGTGTTATTAATGAATAATTTGTTCCAGCTGCACCGTTCCTATCTTCATAGTAATCTGACCAGAAGAGAAGAATTTCCTTTCTAAGTCTAACTCGTGGGCAGATTAAAACCACTACAATTAATTTTGTAGTGGTTTTAAGGTAAGGGAGGTATCATTTTCCCAACTAGATGCATTCCGTGTTGTTGAGTTTGTTCTGTGTTATGATTGATACTAGTTGGTGAGGACTGGAATATAGGCAGCCTGATCTTTTCTGTAACATTTATCATTGTCCCTTCATTAACGGTTTTAGCCCATAGGCTGTTTTATTGCTTCATGGCATTTGCATTTGATCCATCATTGGCTTTCATCTTGGCTGTTTTACCACTAACGACTCATTCTTCTCCTCTCATTCCTTTCCTCTCTGAGGAAAGTGAGCCCCTGCTTTATACAGTTGTTAATGCATAGTATATTGGTTGGTATTAGGAATCACTTACGCTGCCTGACCAGAAGAGGTTGCCTCTGTCTTTCAGCATGGTGTAGACATAGATTAGCTGTCCCTGCCTGATGGGGATGAACCTGCAGTCTCCTGGGTAAAAGTCCTGCAATGCACGGGCTATCAAGATAGGGTCTGGACAGGAAGGGAGAAAACCAAGCCGAAAAAATAAGGAAGGGACTTTAGGTCGGGCAGGAAGGATATTTAATATAGTTCAGATTATTTATATTTATCATAGTTTATGCCTTTACATATATACAGTGTATATATCATGCCTTGTTAGCAATCATCCTCTCTCCCTTAGTCTCACTGCCTGCCAATTTGTCAGAGCGGTGGCCATCTTGAGAATCTACCTCCTCCACTAAAAAGTATCATACGAGTCGACCAGTAGCCAATCAGGAAACTCAAACAAATAGTTCCAATAGCAAGCAATGTCAGACTAGTTGGCAGGCAGCGAGACCAAAGGAGAGCAGGCAAATGCTAACAAGGCTGGTACTCAAGCAAACAAAGCATTCAGTTGTGGGATAATAAAGTGCTGTTACTACATTATCTCTTCAGTAGGGCCATGATTCATGTTATCTATGGTCAGCAGTAAAATAAGACAAACGAAACACACATGGAACTAATCGTTTTTATCTAACAGTTACAGACAGGATATGGTGAATATAATGTCGGGGAGAGTGCTACTCACGGCTGCACTCAGAGTCAGCGCAGAGTTTCTTGTCAGCAAGTTTGGGCATCTGCCGTCCGGCCTCAGAGAACGACAAGCAAACACCCAGCAGTAGGGCCAGCCAAGGTGTGCAGGACATGTTTAGTGTGTCTCAATGCAAGCGCTTCACTATTCTTATGTAACAGAAGGTGTCTACTGGGATGTATCTTCTGCTCTGTCTGAGAAGGAGGTTAAGCTGTGGCAACCCCCTCTCCCTCCGCCCACATTTCCCAATGTTCTCTCTCCCTCTCTCTCTCCCCTACAAACACACCCACACACACAGACAAACAGAGCTCCTTTCAAACCTTTACTCCAGGTAAACAAGGTGGGGGTAGGATGTGGGTGGGGGGTGCAGATTAGACAGAGTCCTGGTTGTGTGTTGACCCCCCCCCCCTTCCCCCAACCCCGCCCCAAACACCCGAGTGTACAACTGTTAATTGTCCTTGCATTCCTCTGTGTGAATCCACCCTTTCTCTATCTGGTTCTGCCACTAGATGTCAGAGCTGTGGTATCTCTAACAGGTGTCCTTCAGCTTCTTTCTCTCTCTGTTATTTATCTCTGCATTATATTGCTCTCTCACTCTTTTGCAAGGAGGCGGAGCCAATTGTAATATTTACATGTGTTTCCACCTCCCTGCTCAGAATAGTTGCTCCAAGGAAACAAGCAGAGCTTCACTTAGGGCTTCACAAACACTCCCAAACATGCCCTACGCGCGCGCACACCCACCCACGCGCGCACACATTCAAGCAGTCATCAAACAGGAAGAATACACCGGAGTTGGCTGCAAACTGTCAGGTAATTTAGACTCATTTAAAAGCATACAGAGCCTGGGTTAAGTGGGTTACAGTATGTGAGATTTGAATGGGAAAATGACTATAACTTTACAGTGTTTAGTATCTTAGCTGAGTGTTATAAGAAATTACTGTATGGTAACTGCATAATAAATATGAGAAGGTCTTTACTGGTGAGCTGACTGATGCTAACATTAGACAAAGAGGTTGGCAGGTTGAAAAGGAGTGTTTAAAAGAGGAAAAACTGCTCAAATCTTTAATAATAGTGTCTTTCCACCGCCTGTTTCGGTTGAGATACACTTAAGTAATGTTGTGTGCTGTGACTATTAATAGAAAGCTAAGAGTACTAACTGTAGATCAAGGGTGTGAGAGGGTTGGCCTGTGAGGTATGAATTGACTTGTTATTAGGATTAGGGACATGCATAGTTACGTAATCAGGGACGTTTCATGTTGGTGGGTGTTGGAATAGTACTGGAATTCAGGAATTGGGTGGGTGGAGGGGTACAGCAAATGATAGCCTTGCTGGTATTTCAGTCAGGGCAACACAAACAGGTCCCAGACAAAGGAACTGGTGAGGGCTGAATGAGATTACATTACCTGACAAAAACCAGTCTAAGAAAATTCATCGGTGTTGAAATGCAATGAAAACCCTCCAAAAAGTCTCTACAAAATCTTCTAACTTGTATCTAATTTGTATTTCCCTATAGTACTAAATGTACTAAATGCTACATTTCTTTTTCATTTACACAAGGATGAATAATCTTTGAAGAGAAGAGTGACACGAACATATCCAACTATGGCCTATTGAAGTTTGAGGCAAGCGAGATTGTATTCCAACAGACCAGACCATAGCAGTCAAGAGCAGAGCATCCAAGTACCAAAAGACTAAAAGACCCGAGTCCCGGATTAAGTCCACGAAGACCTTAGTTTTACTGTGTGTGTTTAATTTGGAGAGGGGGATCTGAAATCACTGCACTATCAGCTATGCTTTCTGATTCCTGACATCTACACCTCAGAAGAAATGTTCTCACCGAGGAAAAGCAGTCTTCCCTCACCCACTCTAGAGGACTCCTTTTTCCCCATCTCCTCATCTCTCTCCCTGGCTCTCCCTCTATCGGCCTCCTCTCCTCTCTCTGGTGGGGTTGACCGAGACAGTGACATAGAGCCAGATCTGATCCTCGCTGCAGAACTGGGACAGGCGTTACTGGAGAAGAATGAAGAGTTAGCTGCTAGCTTGTTACAGAGGGAACGGGAGTTTGAGGTGAGTGTAAATATTAAATACAACAGGGGATTTCAAAGTGTGGGGAGGGACCGCAAGATACATTTTTATGCTATTTTTATTGGTTGGTCCAGAGAGGATAGGAAGAGCTAGCTTCCCCATTGGTCGCCCATATGCTGTATGGTTTATCGAGTGATCACTTACTTTCTTCCAACAGGTGTCATCAAAGTGATTGAGTGTAGCTTTAACAGGCATCACTTCATAGTCTCCACATTTAATTTGCTATTTAACCGTGTCTGTGGTTCTTTATATTATATATATTAATACTTTATGTTGTGCTATTAAAAGAGGGTCAGGAGAGGGTTCGTGGTTCAAAAACTGGCTATAGGATTGTCTAGTGGTCAGGGTGTTCGACTCCTACTCAGAAGGTCATGGGTTCGAGCTCTGAGGGCCTACTTGTAAGCATCCTTGAGCAAGATACCTAACCCCTACTTGAAATTATACTCATTGTAAGTCGCTTTGGATAAAGGCGTCTCCTAAATGACCTAATTGTAATAAAAGCATCATGCTGTATCTTGAAGAAAATGAAAAACACATGAATGAGGTTTCATAAACGCCTTTCAGACTTTACAGCAAGAGAAACACGTTCTTCAGAGAAAACTGGAGATGAGCGAGCTGTCGCTGGGGCAGAGAGAGGCGGAGCTGACCTCTGACCTCGCCGCCCTACAGGCCGAGCTGGAGCGGCATCACAAGCAAGGGCGGGACCGCAGGAGAGATGAAAGTGACCAGCTGACGCAGCTGGCCAATCACAACCAGCGCTTGGTGGAGCAGCTAGCAGAGGTTACACACACACACACTCATTAAATGAGAGAGAGAGAGAGAGAGAGAGAGAGAGAGAGAGAGAGAGAGAGAGAGAGAGAGAGAGAGAGAGAGAGAGAGAAAGAGAGAGAGAGAGAGACGTCACAGAGCATCAACAATGCAGACAAGCAGGTTTAGCCGTATAGCTGCCAGACACAGGGACCAGAGAACAATGGCTTGTATCACTCACCTTCAAACCTTCCACCCAGGCTGTCACTCTGGAACACTCCCTGAGGACAGAGCTCCGCTCTCTCAGGGAGGAGATGGAGGAGTCCTCTTTCAGCCACAGCATCAGCTACACACAGCAGAAGAGCATACAAGCAGAGGTACACATGAGTGTGAATGGCATGGGAATTGTCCACTGGCAAGCTTGTTCTCATAGGGACCTTTATCACAACAATAGCCATTCGAACCATATACATCCTGGAGCCCCTTCAGATACTGTACGTCATCCAAACAAACTAACTAACAAATGATTTACATTTTATTTTTGAATGGAAATTTTGTAAAATAGTACCCGACACTTCCTAGTCAACTGTCAAAAGTGTTGTGTTGTGCCTTTTTGAAAGCACATAACTATTTGAAAAGCCTATAGGCTATATATAAAAATGTACACATTTACATTTACATTTACAGCATTTAGCAGACGCTTTTACTATATGATATATAATATATACTGTATATAGACAATATGTTGTGTGTGTATACAGTATTCTATACATACAACACTACATGTTTTGCTATGCTAACACATCTTATAAAAACATTTTTGGTAGTAAATCAGTACTAAACTAGCATTTGCAAAACAGTTTAAAGTTGTATGACAATGTAGGGTAATAGACAGTATAAAGTTCACAAATTGTATAGTTTACAACACACAGCATCTTTACAATTCCTTTAGTAGCCCCGCTTACAAAGAGCGCCCAGTATTTGGCCTCTTTTCACTCTGACACCTGACCTACCTCTTCCTCTGCCCTCTCTTGTTTAGAACAGAGTCTTGCAGGAGCGCCTGTCGCACATGGAGACGCAGCTGAAAGCTTCCCAGGAGGACAGTGATAGGCTGAGAATGGAGAGGGAGGGGCTTAGAGAAAGACTGGTAGATCTACAGGGCAAACTGAGAGAGAGGGAATCAGAGGTAAGGACCTGGACCAGAGGTAGTGACGCAAGATGGCATCAGCATAAGTTAGCCCAGTGGGTTTCACAAATAATACCCAGTATATAGCAATATATAGCATCAAATATTAAATACAAACAACCTTGAAGACAATTGAAAAATAAATACATAAATAAAAATAACATTGTTATTAATAATACATTGAAAATAATCTTGCGGCCCCACAAAGGGGGGTGACGTTGAAAACCACTAAGTTAGTACAAGTGCTTGAGTATAATAAACTAATCACTAACACAGTAATATACTTATTTAATTTGTGTGTGTGGGGGTGGGGGGTAGATTCAGCAGGAGCAGGGAGTGGTGTTTGAGTTGCGCACGTTGAATCGCTCTTTGCAGCAAAAAGCTCTCGGCCTCGGAGAAGAGAGCATTTTGGAAAGCGCACACACACAGCCACTTTCTCTGCTTAGTGAAATTCAGCAGTCACAGGTACACACACACACACACACACACTACACAGACACTGTAAATGACTTACTGGTGCATGAAACATTTTCTAACTAACTCACTCTAAACAAACACTGACCTCTGCATTTTTGGGACTAATATTTACAAGCTGGTGCTAAATGTTGAGCTTTTCGCTGTATACTTTTCCCTGATGCAGAACACACAAATGACACAGGTCTAGACTGTTGTGTTCTGAGTGACGTGAATGTTTCTCCCCTTCTAACCAGGCCACAGAGGCACTTTTGGCTCACTCTACTGTCTTACAAGCAAGGGATGAAGAGATCCTGTCACTGAAGGAGGAGGTGTGTGTCACACACACACACACACACACACACAGGTCACAAATCAACACCATCCAACATAGAAGTGGTTAGCTCATTGAGTGCCTATCAGTACAGATGTATTTACATAGTATGCAAATACTGTACAGACAATACAACTGTTATACACTGGTCAATATAGTCTGAACTCCCCTGCTGCTTCACAAGAAATATTCAATATATACGGTATATATTCAATTCATTCTGTTTAATTCCTATAGAAATTCACCTTTACTAGTGATTGGATAACATACATTCACTGCTTAGCCAATGCAATGAAAATAATAGCTATAGTCTTTAGATAAATATTGTAGTTTTGCCCATTATATTGCTTCTTTCATATTACTGTTCTTTTGGATCTTCCACTGGTTATAATAGCCTTTGGGTATATTAAAAGGTAATTGTAATTGTAAAAGGTATACTTTGTAACAATGGGACACATAACTGTGCGAGGGATCTGATTCAAAACAAAACAGTCCCCCCATTGCTCACTTGACTTGAGTTGAACTACAGCTTTAAAGCTACACAATTTAACCATTTTTTAAACAAGGCTCTGTCACCAGGTGGCTCCCTTTCTGTTGTTTACACACTCAAGCTAAGGCAAATAATTGTAGCAGAGCCAAACAGCAGTCTACAAACACATTGTGTTCACAGAGGTGCTCTTTCACGTATCCCTCTATATTTATCATAGAACAATTCTAATATTTAAATGTTCCATCTTTCACATACTCTAACTTTAATATTTTTTAATGTATGAAAATAATGTATTGCAAACCTTTGTATGTTTTAGTTGACGTCTCAACAGGAAGAGCTTAAGTCTTTGAGGGAGGAGATGAAGCTATTTAGGAGCAACCCGGAAAAACCAAGTTACACGTAATGATGCACACACACACACACAGACACTTGATTTGATTGACATTTTCAGTATGCAAGTATAATGGTAGTGTTACATATCTCTTCTGTGTGTGACTAAATGTAGTTTTCTGGAGAGCGAGCTGGCCACCGTGAGACAGGAGAAAGAATCCCTGACCCAACAGCTGCTGAACACCATCAAACAAAAGGTGGCGCTGTCCCAGGAGCTAGAAGCCTGGCAGGTGAGTCGCTGTGTGTGATGGTACAAAATCCTGTTGAGTAATTAGCGCACATATTGTGTACTGCTAAGAACACAATCTGTCTGATTGTGTGTTTATTCCACAGTCCACTTCAAGGTCAACATTTCTAGTTAATCTTGTATTAAATGGTACATTCCTCAATGGCGCCTGCACCCACAGAATAGCATCCACAGAACCCCAAGTTCCCTCCCCAGCTCACAGTTTACGTTTTGAAACACCAGTGTGTACAAAAGATTTGGCTGTAGGAGGAGAGGTTTAAAACATGTTAGCCTATGAGGTCTATAGGTGGAAGAGTACAGAGGAATGCGAGCCAATCAGCACTCAGGCGCAGAAAGGGCATGCGGTCTGCGAGTTTCAAACCAAAAACACTAAGGAGTGTAACTTGAACACAATATTTATGTATACAGTACACCTTTACCTTTAGGTCCTGTATTTGACAGCAGGACAAAATATACCAAATTAAAGACACATTCAGTATAATAACAGTAATAAACGTGTTTTGGGGGCGGCAGTATCTCAGTCTGTAAGGACTTGGCTTGGAGACCAGAGGGTCACCAGTTTGAGTCCAGGTCAGACCATAAGATATGGAGTGTGGACTGGTAGCTGGAGAGGTGCCAGTTCACCTCCTGGGCTCTGCCAAAGCTGGCCTTGAGCAAGCCCCTGTACCCCCAACCACTCGGGGCACCGCACTGAGTGGCAGCCCCCTCACTCTCTAACATCTCTCCTTGCATATGTGTGTGTGTACAACATTAACAATAAGAGTGAAAAAAGAATTTCCCTCATGAGGGATTAATAAAGTATGTTTTCTTCTTCTTTTTCACTTTATTTCATTTTTTGTTTTGTAGGAAGACATGCGGTTGGTCATCAACCAACAAGTGCAGCAGTGTGAGGAGGAGGGGAAGAAAGACCAGCAACGACAAAGAGACAACGAAACAACAACAGGCCTGCAAAGAAGCAAGTCTTTGAGAATCCCAGGCGAAAGAGGGAAAGGTTTCTTCTCATCACTGTTTAGGGATAAATAATAAACAGATAAGAGATGGACAATGTTTGTAAAGAAAGAATGTATGCATACTCTTCTTATAAGTTTATGGAGTTGAAAAATGTGCTGTCCGCAGTGGTGAAATGTTTACACGCCTCGTGAATATATTTAAATATTATTGTATATACAAAATGGCTTAACATACTTTATATTATTGAAAATTATTATTTTGCTGCCCTGAATGTGTTTTATTGTGTCCTGAATTCCATTTGCTGACTTCATGCTGACTGTGTTAGCCATGCCGTCCACAAACAACTTTGTACTGGATAGTAAAGATGGCAAGCAACTAGCAAATATACAAGCAGCTACGAGGAGCTTTGCAGAAACAACAGCATTTCCCAGGGTAAAGAATACATTTCCTATAAGCCCCATTGCCTCGTCACAAAGAGCTACCTCTAATTTTCAGAGTGAAGTGCATTTGTATTGAAGAGAATAGCTGAAAGACGTATTAAAGTCACAAAATCAGCACAAGTTGTACTGTATAGCAATAGTGGCTTCATTAATGAGCCCATTTGGTAATTTGTGCACATGAAAAATGTATATTAGTAGAAAGCAAGAATGATAACCTAATATGGTCCGGATAAGAAAATAACCAGAACTGGAAGGCAATAAAACATTTCTAATGCACACATGCAAAAATATACAGTATGATCAATCATGAATACTGCTTGCACATTTTATTTAAAATATAAAATTAGATATAATTTGTTTTTAAAACCTTCACCCAGGGAGTCATAACTTCACGTTAAGAACCCCTTCTTTAAGGAGCCAGTAGCGGCCCCTCAAACTTCTCTTGAAATTTGATTAATAAACGGCTCCCATACAAGTACATAATGACACCATCTAGCAAAGTGCACTTACAATTTTGAATTGAAAAATAAAAAGGCAAACTGTGATGGAAATAAATAACATCTTTATTAAATTAAGACAATAGACACTGCCTTTTTACCTCCCTCTATGCTAAGATAAAACTTTAGTTCATAAATACTACACAAGCTACATGTCATCAGTCAAACTGGACTGAAAATGCCCAGCTTAAGTAGTGCAGATTGCACTGTCCTGGGTACATCTACAGTATATACATACAGTACCTTGCATTTGCAGACCAAATATACAGTGCATAGCCATTCACACGTTCCTCAGTTATAGGAAAACAAGGGCAGGTGTTGGTATACAGTAGATGAAGCAACACCAGTAATTTAGTCCTATTACTTAGTGTACTAAGCTTTCTCTCTCTCTCTCACACACCCACACATACACTTATAAATAGCGCATTCATTAATACAGAAGCAAAAAGACATACTCGCATGTAAAGATGGAAACAATTGCACACACACAATTGTTCTTTATGAATCGTAAGTTCCAATAAGCAGAAGAAGAAAAAAAAGTTTTTGGACTGTATACTGACACCTACTGGGGTAGATGCAGGTGTGCCAATGTCAATCTTATCGGTAACCATGGCGACCTTCGCTATGAAATGCTTAGAATCTCATGGGAAGGAGGGCAAATGGTTTAAAACCTATTTAAGACAATGTACAGTATATTGATTGTTAATGTTTATCAACATTGTTTTGGTCTAAAACATTGCTTAGTGGACCTTTAAATGGATTCCTTTCTGTAGTTGAGCAGGTTGTACAGACATTTAGTTATTTCCACATGTGCCACATGTGGGTTAAGTTCAACCCAGGAGGCAGTAAAAGATTGGAAATCACATTTTTTGAGCCCCGCAAGTTTGTCCTCAAATACCTGGCGCATTCCAACTGGCCTCCCCTCCAGAAATTACATTTCAAAATGTGGTTTGGAAGATATGATGCATTTGTACAATCCAGGATCCACAGACAAGTCAGACAGACAGTCAAACAAGACTGTATCAATACCAAAATGTCTCTACCAGAAAAGCTGTGGAAAAACCCTGGACAAATCAGTCTGAAGGTCTCTGGAGGGATATTAATGCAGTGTTTTCTGAGAGTTGAAATTCCCGTGGGGGTTTAAAAACAACATTGGGTAAAAACAGCAGGGTGCCTTTCTGGTTGTCTCAGTGTATATTGAAATCAGCACTGTGAGGAGCTGGATGGGAGGGGATGGCGGGCAGTCTGACTTTGCCAGGTGGGATGTAGATTTCAGGAGCAAGTTAGCATGCAGTGTAGGAAGTGCGAGAGAACAAGCATAAAAGGTGCAACATCTTCCTGGACCAATGATTTGTCAGATGTTGGATGATTTTCTTGCTTTACTGTCGCCATGGTCGTTTTGGAATGAAGAGAAAGTAGCTCTTTTCTGATTGAGGAAAGGATGCCACTTTTTAAAACAGAATAATTTGTCTCACTGTCGCCCTCTTCTGGAATGGAGTGTTTATTCATCACACATGCCCACAACAGCGAAATGGCCAATGAGGGCTCAATGTGACGGTTCTCGTGGGGACCACACAAACACCCCCCCCCCCCGTAGTGCACCAACCTGGTCTACTTCAGGCTTATCCTACATTGATGCCGAGCCCCACCTGCAACTTGTCACCGCGGTGATTGACAAAGGCCCCCATGATGAGGGTGGCCGGAAGTGGAGACAGACGCTTCTCCAAGACACCTCCTATTATACACCTACTGTTCACCATACCTGGACACACAAAGAATAATAATAATTATATTACAATAATAATAACAATATTAATAACTACTTTTCAGGACTGAGTTGGATGTTTACCTCTAAAGACCATGTTCGCCTCTGGGAGTTCCATCTGATACCCGAAGGAAGCTGTTGTCTCCTGGGTCCTCGTACTGGCTTCAAACTCCACCCCAACTTGAATCTGAACATTCCCACACACACACACACACGCGTGAAAATATATTTAAAGCTGCACAAACATTTTCTGATAAAATATGAACTTAAACGTATGTCTCTGTGTACTGGATAGTACAGTGGTGGGAAATATACTGCCACATGGTAAATGATTTATGCATCAGGAAGAGACTTACCACCGTAGCAGACACTGTTCTCTGCCCTGCCTAAGCTACGGCTAAAGAAACTTCCGCAAGTTGCATCTCACAACCAGTGGCTACCAATTTTTCCAAGCTGCTCAATACTGCAGAATACCGTACCTGTTTGTTGGCTCGGTGGTAGTAGCTAGCATGGGCGCCTCCCTTCCCAGCATTCAGTGTGGCCACCCAGTTTGGTCCTTGAGAGAGATACAGGATTGTGTCTGTGCATCAGAAAAGAACCAGATAATACTACTAAAGGAAACCAGATAAAGACACCAAAACAAAGCCCTACTTGAGTACTGTCCGGCTAAAGTAAGAATGCCTCCTTCCTCAGCTCGTCCACGATGGTAAACCAGCTCCCCTCCTAATACCAGGCCAGAGGACACACTCTGCAGGAAGTGTGCTACAAGGATCACTGGGAACACACACACACACACACACACACACAATCACACACACACACACACACACACACACACACACACAATAAGCAGGTGCTAAATACAAATTATATTACTGATCCAAGCTCTTCATGTTGGATTTGTTATTTCTAACCAGATTCTCTGAGGATGTCTGGATTGGCCACTGTCACAGCAGCTGTGAAGTCATTTCCTCTGTACTCTGTTTCAAATTGCCATGTTACAAACTGGGCCTGCTGGGTCTAGAAAATAACAAGCACATACAAATAAAAAAAGGTCTTGTGTCAATGCAGCAGTTTTCAATCTTTTTTATCCATGGTGCCCAAAAATAAGTGCTTCATTGTTTGCAATTATTAAAGACAAAACAATAAAAGATTTTGAATAATACTAATAAAAACATTATTTCAAAATCTTAAAAAAGGTCCAATAAGCAGTTTTCCTAGAAAATAGATTAGATTAGACTTCATACTGACATCTAGTGGCATAGATTCTGCTGTTTGGTGTATTCCATAACAACATATATCACAAATGAGTATACATGGTTCAAAACATTTGAGATATTATATGCTTTTTTTGGTATATAGGTTTTTGGTCTGAAACATCACTTAGTTCAGCTTAAAAGCCCCCCCATCAGCAGCAGTGAATACATGAAAGCCATTTTCCATCAAAGGAACCTTTTCTGGCAACTGGGAACTCCGAAACTATTTGGAGGAACCGGGGAGCTTGACCAATGGTGGAAAAGAGGCTTAAAGAGATGGACGGCATAAAGGAAGAATCTCACCTGGAACACAGCCCTGGCTCGCACACGCTCAGTAAGATGGAGCAAAGAGTGAGCATTTAGACTACCTGAGGAATCCATCTCACCAATTAACGCTGGGGCATCCTATTTTGTTTCAGGATATCAAAAAAAAATGAATCAGTGTGCACTACACACAATTTAGTCTGTTGTCTCATGTTGAATTGCCATTGAGATGGTGTCTTTTGAAATGTCGAAATAACCTTGTCTTTGCTGTAATCGTCGGACTGCAGGTGCTCTACATGGAATCGATAATAGGACGGGCTAACAGCGCTGAGGTGGAGCGTGTGGCTGGCCTGAAAATAGACACATAGAATAAGACCTTACACACAGCACCTGTTATAGGTTAATTGTTTACAGCATAAAGGATTAACAGTTTCACTGTGAACAGCTACAATGGGGGGGATCTGTTTACACTATGTGGTTTACCTTAAAGAAGCTGCTCAAAGTTTTATTGACAATCATCTTGACTCCCTCAATCTGCTGAGGAAACACATCTAATAAAATGACAGAGAGAACAGTGCAAGAAAATGTACTGTAAGTTTTAGTTTACTAACAAAAACAGGATATTGTTGTTGCCCTTTAGCATCGTATAGCTAGCCATGTACCTTTGCAGCTTCTGTGCAGGGAATGGAAGCTGCCTGGGTTGGGTAGGCGGCCATCTCTCCTCTCCCACCTTGGAGGATTATCCCAGTGAGCAGGGTGTGTGTCCCAGCGAGAAGGAGGGTGGTCCGTGGAAAAAGGCCAGTTCTGATGGCGCGGACCAGAAGACAAGGCCAGAACACTGCCCATGTGGGTGCAACTCTTACTACAGGGAAAGAGTTATGATATGACTATGATATGACCATAATAGTCTGCACGTCTACACAACATGATCCCTATCAAAATAGTTTTGAATGTTGCCCTGACTGGATTTCCATTTGATAAAGGCTTCAACCAACTAGCACTTGCAAAACACTCAAAAAGTGTACAGAAAGACGTGATAAGAGACAAAACGCCAGCTGATGGTTGATGTAGGCCTAATAGATGAACACAATCGTGAGAACACAAATGAACACAGTTTTGTGCAGCTTTACATTATACACTTGCTTTATACCTATTTAATTTGGGTTATGTGGAGTGTTGCAACTCCATGCATTCTGCAAGGATACTGCAGAAATAGCGTTAGCTAGTATGACCTTAGCATATATTGTGAGATTTTGACATCAATGTGTATGGTAGATGCTTTTTAATTTACCTCTGACGTGTTCAGCAGACTTAAAAATGTCAAGCGCAAAATAGAAGCGTACACTAGAAACGTGGTTACTGATATGATCAATCAATAATGAAGCAAGACTACTGATGCACAAATCAACTGATGCTGCAGAAAGATTTCACCAGATGTAATGTGCCACGCTACAAACGTCCCTATAGATGCATGAAGGCATTCTATGGTTCCCGACGAACAATAAAACAAATGTGAAACAAATGTGCTGTCACAATTGCTGAAATTATTGTTTTAAATTCCAAACATAATGAATTCAGAATATTCTGAAAGAATGGATTTCAAGCACTCTGGTCAGCCTTAACCAAAAGTCACATTTTCCATAACCTGCTGTTTGACATCGAAAAAATATTATTACGTATGAGACATCACATTATAAACACATTCGGGCCAGTGAAGGTGTATTTAAACTGTTTACATGTAAAAACGTGTAACTTGAACATATAATATAATGGTAAAATACCAAAAGTAAGTCAAATTGTTTATCACCGGACTACTAAAACTGTGACACAACATCGCCAAATCATCCACAAGTTTACAGTGTCGAGTCTGTATGTTAGATTAATGAATGAAGATTTGGGAATCAATTGGGTTATTTAATGTTTTTTATGATGACAGCAGTCGAGCGATAAAAGAAATACAAAGTAAATGTCGTTCCTTGCCGATCAGAGATTATCTAAGGTTTGGGACATCTGCACGTTTTTGGTTTCGTTACATAAAATTTTCACAAGGGAAAGAGGATCCACTTTAAGCTCTCCGCTTTGGTAAGCAGGTTGTTACGCAGGTAGTTGGCAAAATGAAATGGATATAAATCTGAGTCTGACAGTAACGTTATATACAACGACATACAGGCTCAAGTAGCCTTCACACAACACCTGTAACACAAACACCCACAGCCACTAAAGCACTTTTGTGTTGGGTTAGTATCTTGAGTGATCCTCGCCATTGGACATGGCGACTCCTCGGACTATACTCTTGGTGGGAGAAGGGAACTTCTCGTTTTCTGCCGCTCTGAGCCAGTGCTCCTCGAAGGCCAGCATCACAGCGACTTGTTACCAACGTGAGGAGGAGGCACTGCAGCACGAAGGCACAGCCACCAACATTCAAATCATCAGGGACTTGGGTATGGCATAGTGTGTGTGTAGCCATGTTATACGTTATACGCATGGATGACACCAGGGATAAAATACCAAATACCTTAATTTTAAGTGTATCAAAATAAACTACAAAATACAGCAGCCACACCATGTATCAAAATAAAATACTGTATTTTTGTATTTTAAAAATACTTTTACAAGGCAGATCACTTCTCAAACCTTCCATCTATTGGCCTATATCATCTATCCCTTCACTTGTACACTTACTCAGTTGATTAAGTAGACAGACAATGTTTAATAGCAACAGCTTTTCTCTGCCTAAGGAGTCATGCGGTAATTCTGACATATGCAACCAGTTAACAGATCAAATATTCACATATCCCTGTGATAACACAGATGAAGGTTAGTTTTAAAGTAACCAAAAGTTTAATGTTTAACTAACCATTTGTTAATGACTCATAATTGTATTACTTGGTATTTGGTAATGTAGGGCCTACTTTGCATCTGCAATAACAAACACAAACAAGTCATTCATATGAATTGATTCATAACAACTCATTTCTAAGTAATGAATCATTTAATTGTTCATGCAATAGTATGCAAAATCATGATCTAAACAGCTACTTCAATTAGGATACAATCATTTAGCAATGAATTGTTTATATACCAATCACCTATTCAAGAAGTTCAAAACTAATATTTTAGCACTTTACTGAGTAGGCATCAATCAGATGCAGCATTTTGATGATGATGTCATCGCATAGACTTCTCACAAAGTATTTTTAAACTGCAAAATACAAAACACAAGAATTTTGATACAAAATATAAAGCCTTTTTCATCATATCATATTCATACCATTTTATATTTGAAATACGTATTTGAAATACATGTATCATAAATTCTGCCCATGCCGGGATAACGCGTTACATTGCATTGTGTCCTTTATTAGGTGGAGCAGTGCTGTTTGAGGTAGACTCAACCAAACTTGGAGAATGTACAGCTCTGAAGGGAGACTTATTTGATCGTGTGGTTTTCAACTTTCCTCACTGTGGGCGAAAGAGTGGCGTTAAAAAGAACAGGGAACTTCTCAAACATTTCTTTCTCAGGTAGGTGGGGCCTGGGGGTGGTTTATATCAGAAAAACAGCTCAACATATAGCAGTAATACTTTATTATAGTACCAATACTTTAAGTATTAAGCAGTATTAATATAACTGTGTATTAATAATAGTTAATGCACGCAATAATTAACACTTTAATTCAGTTGTGTATTAATAAAACTTAATACAAATTATAATTAACACTTAAATACAGCTGTGTATTAATAATACTTAATACGAACGATAATTAAAACTTTAATACAGCTGTGTTAAGGTTCTGGCGGAAGATGGGTGCGTCCATGTCGCCCTTTGCAACGGGCAGGGTGGGACGCCAGCTGACCAGCCCATGCGAGAGTGGCACAATAGCTGGCAAGTTGTTGCTATGGCAGCGGAGGCAAATCTAATCCTAAGCAGTGTCCAACCTTTTGAGAGTGAGAAATACGAGAGCTACAAGTGTACGGGATACAGGTAAGGAGCGAAGGTGAGTGGGCATGCCACAACCAGGGCACTGCGTGTAGAGTTCTCTGTGGATATTTTGTTATTAGGTCGTCTAATGATGCCTTTTGTATGCTGCACAGAAGCCAGGATAAGGGCTTTCATGTGGAGAAAGCTCTGCTCCATGTGTTTACACGCAGCCTGCCCTACATTACAGCTCAGAGTCTCAAAGTGGAGGAGAGCGTGGATGGGAAGAGAGTTCAGTACAATGTGCCCGCGGAGCTCAGCGAATACATCTCCAGGTACACCCAAAAGGCCGTGGCATGCTTCCGCGTACGGTACGCAGAAGCATGCCACGGTACGCATACGTGACCACTTGGCATACTGGCTTTTCATGTCGGACGCATGCGCATGCGTACTACGACCTCACTTCTTCAAAATGATGCTCTCTTTCCACCTGGTCAGCAGTTTTAAAATGTCACTTCCACTGCCCCTACTCTGCCTATTCCCACCTACTGGATCGGCATATTGCTTAGTTTCCGAACATGCGCAGTCAATGTGCAGGCAAAGCGTACGAGACGCGCGGTCACACAATTTTAGCTAGCAGCTAGCCCTAATGCTTGATAAGAAAGTTACCCACTAAAGTGTCATAACTGAATGTTCTTCCTATCTTTTACCTCTCTAGGGAATTCCTCTCTACAGACTCCATACATCCTGTAAAGTTGGCTCAGGATTTTCTAATAAAGGGATTAGCCGAGAAATGGTCCGTCTCTATGAAAACGGAGACGCTGCCCTTTCTCCTTAGTTACAAACAACTCCAGACGAGCGGCTACGCGGCGGACAATGCATGCTGCTACTGGCTACAGCTCCGTGACAAAGCCCCGGAGATACGCACGGATGCTGGCATCACCAGGGGGCAGTCTGTGTTTTTGGCCAGCCAGGTGCATGTGGACACACCGCGCTCTATGTTGGACAAATGTGTGGTTTCAGAAGAAGCGGAGAGGCACTTGTGCCAAGGTGCCAAGTGCTTGAGGTCTACGTGCCAATATGGCGATATTGAAGAGGGAAGTCTTCTTGTGCTTCGTCCCTCACTACTTCCTCAAATGGAGGCGTTATTAGGAAGAAGACCAGAGGAAGAGCTAAGTGAAGAAGTAAGTGACATTAAAGGGAATCCCAGCATGGAAATAAGGAATAGTGAAAGTGTTGAATTGGAAGGAAATGAAAGTAGTGTTTTTAGTGAGTGTTTTACTGGGCTGCTGTCTGGCGTTAGTGGCCTGGTCTTCAGAAATGTACCCATCAGCCTTTGGGCCCAGCCTGCTTTTCACCAGCTTCTACTCAGGGGTGTGTTCCCCGCAGCTTGTGAGCCAATCGAGTTGCTGGGGAAAAGCCTGGAAACCCTGCTTGCTCCCCATGGGGTGTCCCTGGTAACTGAGTCGGGGTGTCTGTGTCTAATGGGAGAGCCAATGGGAGCGGTTGGCAGAGTGTTCACTAGCGCTGCTAGGGACAACAGCCGGGTGGTCGTGGATGTGTGTCTGAATTTAGACCTCCTCGCCGCGCTGCTGTTCTCTCTCCGCGACTGGCGACTGCTCTGGTCCCGCGACCCGCGCTTTTTAAAGCGCTTCCTGCCCCGCCCACCCGTGGGGCAGCGCTTTCGCCCCTTCTCCCTGCACCCGCAACACTACAGCTTTGACATCAGCTTCTGGGCGGGGCCGGCCTGGCAGGAGAGGAGGTTCCACGCCGCGGTCAGAGAGGCCAGCCGCGGCAGCGTGGAGCAGGTCCAGCTCATCGACACGTTCTCCCACCCTGACCTCAGCCAGGTCAGCTACTGCTACAGGCTGACCTACCGTTCGCACACACACGCGCTGTCCCACGCGAAGGCCCTCCAGTTGCACCAGCAGCTCGAGGCTGTGCTGCCCGCCCGTTTGCACGTCACAGTCAGGTAGCTTCGATTTGGCGTTTCTTATGATAAGACTGTTCTTTGGCTTCTTTAGAAACAAGAGGATACGGCATGTTTTGACATTGTCTAAAACCATGCTATAATATAATTGTGTTGGTTTGTGTAGATTTGCTTTATGGAGATGTACTCAATAGGCACTTTTCAACTGCAGGAACTCGGGCCACTTCCCAGGTGGTGCGAACGTTTACAGGAACGGCCCCCTAATCGGCCTGTTCAGACTTTCTGTTTCCATTGTGGTGCTGGAACTACGGACCTACAACTTTGCCTTTGCTCTTTGATCGCGATGTCAATTCAAAACAAAATAAAAAAGCAGTTCAGTTCAGGGCCGCTCAAAAGTACCTACCCCGGAGTAGGTACTGCCCCAAGAACAACCCTACAGGGAAAACAACCCCTACAGAGTTCCTACAGGGTTGGTTCCTGCAGTGGAAAAGCGCCTAATGTTATTCTATCATGATAGAATTGAACCACTGGAAAAAGCACATCATGGCAAGTACCTTGACTAGTACGATATCCTGGTTGTTATAAAACCAAGCATATAACATGGTGTGCCACAAAAGTAAAATTCAAATTGTGTTCATAAATTGCACTTGCATTGAATTGTTCTCTAAATAAACTTATTTCATACCAACTAATCTCCTTGCTTTCCAGTTATGACTTCATCGTGTTACGCCTACTGCACCTGTGACCTGCCCATCTGGGGATCATAGACGATTCTGCTGTGTTTTTATTATTATTAATACTGCTGAGATACATACTTTGCACAAACAATATTTCTCTTGTCAAATTGTACAAAACATAGGTCTAAACCTTATTAACTAACACGTGCTCACATCTTAGTTTCTACACTGAAACAATTCATGAAATGTAACAAAATTACATAAAAGTAAATAAGAATATTTTTAGTAATGTAGTAAATATTAATATAGTTACCAAAATTCGTGATCGGCCTATTCGTAGTGATGATGTGAAGATGAGAGAGAAGGTAATGCGAGTTCCGTTATAATACCACACAGTGGCGCCATGTCTCAAGAAACTCCCAACTGAACAGTACTGTAATATAACAAATTGTAAAACGTAATTTATTATTTACTTGGCTAATCAAAATATCTCGTGCTCAAATTCCATTTTCTTTTCATTTATATGTTTGTATTAGTTCAATGAGAATATGGGTCTGGCAATACATTATATTACTATGAATAATCGAAATCTATCAATTAAATAATACACAGAAGCAACGTGCCATTGCTTCGTTCAAATTGCATGTAAACTTTAATTATAAATCTCATATTACTAAAGAGCTGAGTCAGTGTTATGACAATGCACACCAGCGACATCTTGAGGATGTCCAAACCAAATATATAACAAAAATATGTACTAACATACACTAACAAATTAAAACTACTCATTATTGAAGGACACTTCGCTTTGTATTGTATATGTAACTAATAAAAACATGTAAATATTTTCTGTTCTAAAAATTACAAATTTTGACGGCTGGCCTGTCATCGCATTATGATTACGACCAGTGGCGGAAACAGCCGATGCCTCAGTGGTAAACATGGCGGCGAAGGGGCTTCGTCAGCGAACCCGGCGAGGTAGTAGGCAAGATGCGAATAACGTGAACGTCCCCACGGAAGCCCGAATAGCAAAAGAGGAAAAGGGCTGCGAGGACAGTAAAAGCCCAGAGACCCGACAGGAGTAAGTATATAATTATGATATTTTATTGATCTACGATCTGAAACGACACGGTGTTACCTGAAGGCCTGTAGTAGAACACCTAAGAACAGCTCTCCAGTTAACCCCTTGCGTCTAGCCTGACAGAGATGTTTACCTGAACAGTACTTTTTAATTAGATGAATTAGACACTATACATTTAGTTTTGATATGGAAAGTCGAACCTTGCAAATAAACGTCTGTCAATTATCCGCCTCAGGGAGCAGAAGCATTTTCACATAGCCTATCTGTGCTGATCCAATTAGTAAAATGTGATCATTAAAACCCCAACATTTTAAAGCTCAGAATGTGTTTCAAAACCAAATATGTTAATATTGGGTAAATTCTGTCATTATTCTAACAGCTTCCTGACTCTGTCAGATGCCGTTTTGTTTCACTATTGCAATAAGTGTCTCACTGGTGTATCTGTTTTTGTTTTATTTATTGGTTGTTGTTTTTTTATAGGTCAGTAAGCCGAGGAGCGCAGGTGTGGGCCCCAGAGGGTTCAACAGCGTTCAAATGTCTGCTCTCAGCACGTTTCTGTGCAGCATTACTAAGCAACATCTCCGACTGTGATGAGACTTTTAACTACTGGGAACCTGTACGTTTAACAAGAAGTCTACAGTATACATGTAGTTTATGCCTTCTTTCTGTCCTCCTTACAGATTTAGCCACATAAGTAGGTCTGCATGAGTTTGGCTTGTCGATCTATTTTCTCTCCTGCCAAATCCCGCCACGGGACATATCAGAGTGTAATGACATTGTCCTGTTTGACAGATACACTACCTGCTATATGGAACAGGCATGCAGACATGGGAATATTCACCATTATATGCCATCAGATCCTACGCTTATCTGTGGTTACATGCGCTGCCTGCGTGTTTACATGCCCATGTGCTACAAACCAACAAGGTACCAACAATCTTTATCTCTTTGTTTCACTCGAATAGTACTTATTTGAGAAGGTCAGCCATTTTTAATCCCACTAAGGATTGTGTTGTGATTATTGTTGCAGGTGTTGGTGTTCTACTTCGTACGATGTGTGCTTGCTTTCTCCTGCTGTGTTTGTGAACTCTATTTCTACAAGTGAGTCCACGTGTGTGTGTGTCTGTGTGTGTGTGCATGCGTGCGTGCATGGAACTGTGCCTCAACCCTACCTGCTCCCTAATACTTAATTGTAATTGTACTCACTGTAAGTCACTTTGTTTTAAAAGTGTCTGCTAAATGAGCCAAATTGGCATTGGCATAGCTAACTGGATTTAGCTAACTTATCAGGAGTATACATTTTAATGAATAGTTTATTATAATAGTTTATAACGTTTCTCTCATACTCTGATGAATAGTCCCTACAGATATTTAAATGACTTGTGTGTTTGTGTGTGATGCAGGGCAGTGTGTAAAAAGTTTGGTTTGCACGTCGGCCGTCTGATGTTGGCATTCCTGGTCTTGAGTACTGGAATGTTTTGCTCCTCTGCAGGTTGGTTCGTTTCTTTCCATTTCTGTTTCCCATTCGCTGCTCATCAGGTTCTGTTACATTTACATTTCGTATTTTTTTTTAAGCATTTAGCAGACGCTTTTATCCAAAGCGACTTACAATTAGTAGCCTAAATTACTTCACCTATTAATTTGCACAACATTACTGTAAAGTGTATCATTCGCTCCTCAAAACAATATTTACAATAATCTAAAATTATCACTCTTCAAACAGTCAATAACAAAGTAAAATAAACAAAGTGCTTAGCATTCTTAGTGCCTATCAAGCAGAATAGAAAGGATTTTATTTTTTATTTTTTTAAAGGAAGGATAGAATAAGGATTTTTAGTGGGATTAGTGCTATGAAGTAGAAAGATCGTTTACCTTACTGTAGATTTCTTGTGCCACCCATAGGCATTTATCTTTATTTGATTTGAGCTGGATTGTGCAGAACAAATTACTACACATTAACTTACTACATTTTATAAATCATAAAAGCAGTGTATATTATTTAAGCTTAAAACTTTTAATCTTTGGACACAAACTGTTTATTGTCACAATAGACTTCACTTTCTCTTGGCTATGAGTCATTTGTGAAAAACTCTTAAAACAATAGTTACATCCGGTAATATGAGATAGGCTGTTACTGCTTTTTTTAATTGATACTGAACTTTTGTTAGCCCCTGGACTTTGTAACTATGTTACCCTAATATACTGTAGGTCATTACTCTGACGTTCAATGAAAAAATATCCGCTGTTCACGAACTGTAAACAAAATGGCATTTTCACCAGCCAGACTTCCATGGTTGTGTCCTCAAACCTGTTTTCCATATTTACTGGCAATATGTGTGCACGTATACTTTGCAGCAGTTTATTTTAAGATGTATGTACATTTTCGATTACACATTGAAATATACCTTTTTATATTTTCAATTCTACAACAATAAACTGGGGTAACTTGAGAATACAATGTACCAATAGAGATGGTGACCAGCTTTGTACACATGTTAGAAGTATGTTTATGAGGATGAATCATGGGTGAACTGTTCGTTGCTAGTATAGCGCCTCCCGGGAACAAGGAGATCATTAATGTCCAACGTCTGCGGGAGGACCTAATATTGAAGGATGGAGTTGTGGGTTTTAGAAAGGTTTACACATTGTTGCTATGTTTGAGGTGATTGCTTCAACAGTAGCCTATATTTGAATAGTTGAATTGTATGCATTTTCGTATTCGAATTCTGAATACACCCCTGTTACCGAGATAGCGTTTTAGTGACGTGTTGTCATTACCTTCCTTTTAAGTCTGTTGAGCAGGCTAATGTGTCAAAATTATTCCCACCGCAGCCTTATTTGCCAAGCTCTAAAATGCATCAATACAATGTGTTTTCCATTGATGATGCGTGCTTTTAGTTTTAAATTGGCAAGCCCGAAAGCATTTTAAGCTGCAAATTAGGTTGTGCAATGCATTTCAAAATGAACATTTCCTCCATTCAAATAGGCTTTTTTGTCTGGAATTCTCATTAGGTTTCAGTGTGCAGATCATTCCCTTGGTAATTTGCCCTGATTACCTTTACAGTGATTGTGGCATGATTTTGTGACAGATTCCTGTTCTCCTATTGATTTTCATGCAACCTAATCTCCTTCCTTCGTTCTTCTCCTCAGCGTTCCTGCCCTCCTCCTTTTGTATGTACACTACATTGGTGGCCATGACAGGCTGGTTCCAGGACTCGCCTGCATTGGCCATCATGGGTGTGGCTGCGGGGGCCATTGTTGGCTGGCCATTTTCTGCATTGCTTGGGTAGGATCCCCACTACGATGTCTTGTAGGTCGGCAATGGCAAAATGTGCTAGTAGTTTTAGTTAATACTGCTTTATACGGTCTTAGCGGCCCGATTGCCTTCGATCTACTGGTGTTAAGGAGACAGTGGAAAAGTTTTATCACCTGGGCAGCCGTCGCTCTGCTGCTCCTACTGGTGAGAACACAAGCATGCATTTAGACACAACTGGTATTTATTACTAGACAATACACTCTCAGATAATGATGACCCTGCCTTTTTTTGTTTTGTTTTTCTAGCTACCCCTGATTGCAGTGGACTCTATATTTTATGGGAAACTGGTCATTGCGCCACTAAATATCCTCCTCTACAATGTTTTTACACCGCATGGCCCCGATCTCTATGGTAACCCATGAGAACATATCTTTGATGCTTCCTTACCTCAATATACTGTAAGTTCACATGCAGGCAGTCGGGGGGGAAATTATTTTTATCCACAACTACTGGTAGTGTGTGTTTTCAGGTTACTTCACTTTGTAGAATCAAAATATTGTAATGTTTAATTTAATATATATTTATGATTTGTATTATACATTGAAATATACCTTACAGTAAATTCTACAACAACTAGCTGAAGTAACTTGAGAATACATTCTACCAGCGGAGACGGAGATCAGCTTTGTAGACACAGTGTGTTTATAAGAAACAATGGAAATCAATGGTGGATGAATACAGCTGCGAGTTTTGGGTCTAGCGCCAACCGCAGAAGAGAGGTTAATTCATACCGAACGTCTGCAGGTGGACTTAATATTGAGGAAAAGAGGCTAAACAATTGAGGGGTTTAACGAAAGTTTAGTAATATTTGAAATTATCATTGTTTTTGTGATGTAATTCTTAACTGGTCTTCAGAATGGTACAGCATGAACAAAGTACCAAAATCGGGCACTTTTGATTTAAAGGTGCAATCATTTAAGATTAATTTCTTCAAACCTGTTATTTTGTTTGTGGTGTAAGGTAACACAATACAGACTATTTATCTGTTTACACATGCAACCATTATTTTGTGTGTGTTCTTTTTTCTTTTTTTTTCCAGGGACAGAGCCTTGGTATTTTTACTTCAAAAATGGATTCCTGAACTTTAACCTAGTTTTTGCTATGGCATTGATCTCTCTGCCACTGACGACTCTAATGGAAACACTGCTGCATAAGTTTAATGGTGAGGATACAAGGTCACTCTTGATTTTACATGCGTACACTCAGTATACATATTTTGTCTGTTTCCAAAGTCACGTTGGTTCTTAAAGTGGGAATGGGGAAGGCCAGATGATTTTGATATTTTTGTGTCTGTGCTACCACACGGGAGGTTGGCGTGTTGTATATGTTTGAAGTGATATGGGAATTTTACGCAATGCTTTTTCAGTGTTTTCAGTTGCTGGTGTTTGTATCTCTTCAGTACAGAACCTAGGCCGTCCGTACTGGTTGACTCTGTCTCCCATGTACCTGTGGATGTTGGTTTTCTTCACCAGACCTCATAAAGAGGAACGTTTTCTCTTTCCCATCTATCCCCTCATCTGCCTCAGCGGGGCAGTAGCGCTCTCCTCAATACAGGTACAAATCAGTGGTTCTCACTGTGGGTGTCACGGGGGTCTGGGGGCCATGACACTCAAGAATTTGAAATTGTTGTTTGATAAAACGAGATTAAAAATAATAAATTTTTCAATTATTGTGCGTCAAAACACTGTTCTACAAGAACCCATTATGGCCTGTATGAGTCTTTCCAGTTTGTTCTGTGGGAGCTTTTTGTGACTAATTTCCTCTTGTGTCTGCAGAAGTGTTACCACTTCCTGTTCCAGCGGTACCGCTTGGAGCACTACACTGTGTCCTCCAACTGGCTGGCCCTCAGCTCCCTGCTGGTCTTCACCCTGCTCTCTCTGTCCCGCTCCGTTGCCCTGTTCAGAGGTGTGTGTATACACAGATGCTATCCTACTTATTTACATTTACATTTTACATTTACAGCATTTAGCAGATGCTTTTATCCAAGGTGACTTACAATTAGTACATTTGTCAATAGCTGAATAGGTCATACACCAGTTATCGTAAGCCAAACACCATTCGGTTAGAATAATGACAGCAGCAGGTCATCAGGGCTAACCTAGCTGTACATGTTACAACATTATCTATTACCATACCATTCAATCTTCAAATAATTGCTAACAGCCTAAATACCAGTAAAGTGCTTGATCTTCTAAGAGCTGAAAGGAAAGAGAAAGTGTTTTTTCAAAAGGGGATATAGAAGAATACATCAAACGGAGGTAGAGGTGCCAACTAGTGGAGGAGCATAAAACGCTTAAAAACGAGTACACAAGGGGAAAAAAGGAATAATCTTTAGCCTTCTTTAGCTTTAGCTCAAAGAGCAGTGGTTGGTCCACGAAAGGTAGATAGGCAGAGTATAAGCACTACCATTGGCCTACTTGATGTATACACTGTTATGTGCAAGTAACCACCCTACCAACATAAACCGGAAAGTAATGTAAAAGAAAACGAATGGCGAAGATGCTTCATCCTGTCTCTGTGTGCAGGCTACCATGCCCCATTGGACCTCTACCCAGAGTTCTACCGCATCGCCAAAGACCCGGCTCTTCACTCTGTCCCCGAAGGAAGAGCTGTCAATGTGTGTGTGGGCAAAGAGTGGTATCGTTTCCCCAGCAGCTTCCTCCTACCCAACAAGTGAGTGTCAATCTCCTATCCCAGTGGGAGACCCTGGCTAAATAACTACAAACTGCCCCAACCCAGGTCTCTATGATACATTTCATATAGAGGGGGAAAAAACCTCCTCTAATATGTACTTAACCCCCCCCCCCCATGTGTTTGTTTTTGGTTGCACTGCACACTGTTGCCTAATTCTATCCTTTTCACCAGTTGGCAACTTCAGTTCATCCAGTCAGAATTCAAAGGTCAGCTGCCTCAGCCCTACGCCTCCGGTCCCGAGGCTACTCGCATCATTCCAGACAATATGAACAACCAGAATTTGGAGGAAATTAGCAGATATGTAAGTCAGCCAGATATACAGTAAAGGCTGCTGTTGCTTCCAACCAGATAAGACTATTATCTGATCCCTGTGGGGAAATTTTGTTGTTGCAGCATCTGCAAAAAATCAACAGAACAAAGGACATAATAAACTCAATGAAAATTTTGAATAGAGCTACTATGTTGGCTAATAATCCTTTGTAACTATGCTAATTATTTGGCAAAATAATAAATATAACCTGGTATAAACAAATGAACGATGTATAATACAGGTACTGCTTGTCTTTTAGTGATCACTATTAATCACTTATAGCAGCAGTTATATAGTTAGAACTAATTAACTTGGGGAGTAATGGCGGCTTTGTCTCTAAAGGTTGATTTGCGGCAGTGCCACTATCTGGTAGACCTGGATTCAAATAGTGAGACCCCGCTCGAGCCACGCTATTCAGCAAACAAAGAAGAGTGGAACGTCATTGCCTACAAACCTTTCCTTCAAGCATCCGGGTATTTATTTTATTATGACACACAATTTATTATACAACCTTTAACTACAACATTAGTTTGATCTTAAAATTGAATTAAAGGGACTTAAATTTACTTTTTTGATTTGTGGTTGTTGAAACCAGTGTTACAAACTTTGAAGAGCATGCTCCTCCCCCTACCTCAGTTCTAAGTGGCCCTCACTCCTCTCTACTCCTCCCCTACAGCACTCTTAGGCTCTCACCATTTTCTACCCCTCCCCTTATGGCCCCAAGCACCATCACACACATGTTCTGGTGGCACTGTAACACAATTGAAGAGTGTACCTTTTTTTTTTTTTTTAAGGTTGACTTATAAGTGAAGTGTTTGTTTTGTTTTCCTTCGTCAGCTCATCTCCTCTCTTCAGAGCCTTCTTCATTCCGTTCCTATCAGACCAGCATACAAGCTACAGTCGCTACGTCATTTTGAAACCACGGCGACACAAGCAGCCTCGCAAACGGACCCATGCCTGACCCATAACGCTGAGCCTCAACAGAACCTCTTTCCCAAAACATCTCGCTGTATTCCTTAGTCCTTTGTGTGTGCATACGGTGTATGTATCATTATTTATTTTTTAAATAGTTCAGTATCAGGCTCTTTAAGGACATCATATCTGCCTTCTCTGTGTGTGTGTGTGTGTGTGTGTGTGTGTTTGAGAGCACGTACACACATGTTCTGCAGGTATATGGGCTGGGTGTTTTCATGTGTGTGAGAATGAGTTTCTTGAGGTGAATTTACGAAGATGTTACCGTATTATACCAATAATAGGTTTTTCTATTCCAGCTGAAATATTCAGGTTAAAGCAAGTATTGTGTGCATTAACCTGTAATGTAAGGTACTCTGTGAGATGAAAATGAATGTGTATGTAAGTAGGTGTGCATGACTAATTGAACTTGAAATTTTCAATTAAATTTAAACGTCGACTGTGAATTCCAGACTATTTTCTGTACCACTGACACATTAGAATGTATGTACTCGTTTTTATTGGGAGACATGTTAAATAACAAACATACAAATCATTCTCGACCATATAAGAGGTGCCAGTAGACCAAGGCATAATACATTATAAACAGTTAATAGATAATTAATATTTTCTCATTCTCTTGATTATCATGCCATTTCTGTGTTTACGTGACAGGCACTCAAGCCAAATTCATTTCCACTGAGCCTCTTTTAGATAGTCTTTAAATATGCTCCACTCCATGCCACTGATAAAAGAGGAATTGCTGAAGTTAATTTATAAAACGTTTTTTGACAACTGGGTACTTTACAATATCAAGTAATTATATTTGTGTATGTGCTCTCTTTGGTAGCCTGTGCATTTCAGTTGAGCATAATGTCAAAGAGAAACAAACATCCTAATATCAGGCACAGCAGACTTAGAGGTGTATGACCTCATGGGCAGCAAAACATGGCCATGCAAACAGATTGCCAAACACTCATGGTTGTTTAAGACACTACGTGCAATATTTTCTCTAAACTGTCTTGTTTAGTTTTCATTTCCCAAAATTATGTCTACTCGATCTCTTGGAATCTAGTTGCAATGAGACCAATGATCAGTTATGCGTGGTGGGATTTGTTTGGAAGATGTGAATTTTGTCTTCAAATATAGCCTATTGGTGTCACAATGTATTTTTTGTGAATCACAGCATCAGCTTATTTGATTTAAAGGAGTTTTTCCATTATTGACAAATTTTATTTGGTACTATTTCCCTATACACAGACATACAATTGTGTACACACAAATCAGGAGCAGTGTGTCGGATCAGTATCCTTCACTATGGACCCATTCAGATTCATTGAAGTATCTTCTGCCACCACTGAGGCTAAGGTCATTTCTAAAGCAGTCCATGTTTCTTTGGTAGGAATTTCCGAAATATCCCAGTTTGGTTTGATAGGTGTCTTCCTTGCCATTGGTCATGTAAGTTTGATAGAGTTCTGCTTTCACTGTACACGCTCGTGGCGCCAGACTCAGATCATAGACGTCACTTTCACGCATGGCCTGCTCTACATAACCACTGCGACCTAGACTTCTATCGTATAATTCTCTGTTCCCACATCGACCCAAACTGTCGTCATACGAGTCCCTCTTACCCGAGCGATTCCGGCTGGCGTCATACGAGTCCCTCTTCCCCGAGCGATTCAGGCTGGCGTCATATGAGTCCCTCTTCCCCGAGCGGTTCAGGCTGGCGTCGTACGTGTCCCTCTTTCCTGAGCGGTTCAGGCTGGCGTCGTACGAGTCCCTCTTCCCCGAGCAGTTCAGGCTGGCGTCATATGAGTCCCTCTTCCCCGAGCGGTTCAGGCTGGCGTCGTACGAGTCCCTCTTCCCCGAGCAGTTCAAGCTGGCGTCGTAGAAGTCGCGGGTAGCACGACGGCCAAGGCTCAGATCATTAAGATCAAAGTGAAGGTAGCCGCTCTCTGTGCTAGCAAGCGTCACAAAGCCGCTCTCTGTGTCTCGCCCCCCCAGATTGTCGTAGTCACCTGTCGGTGTGTCAGGAGAGGAGCATAAAAAAGACTTGTTTTTTGTGTTTGGCCGTGGTTCTGTCAGGTCATCGTCCTTCTGTGAGCGAATAACATTGTAGACGTCGGTTGAAGTGGGACTGGAGCTGAGGCCCAGTTCGGTCTGGCAAATTTCTGATTTCTGCTCTTTCCTTTTTCTGTTGTTAACACACAGAGAAATAATAACATGAAAACCATAAAGCCCCTGGAAACCAACAGAACTACTACAGGACTGTCTGGAAGGAGCTATGCTGCAAATTTGCTCAGGTCAACAAACTGCATACACTCAAATGGATCAATGACGAAGGTGTCAGTTGTTTTGTCATGACAGGGGCAATACAATAGGCATTTTTCGCAGTGAAGTGCTACCGAAGAAGGGTACACTTTCTTCCTGTCCTGTCTAAATTAATTATTAAAGTCCCGGTCCATTCAGTTGTTTTGAGTTCATGTGGCTGATTAGACTTGTTCCCAGTCTCTTTTAGTATACATTGTTGCATTATAACTTCAACTAACTTCAAACTGAGTCTAAAGTCTAATCAGCCAAATCCAAATACACAAATACACAAGACAAGAAGAGAGTGTACCCCTCTTCGGTAGCACTTCCGGGTCACTGAAAAAGGTCTATTGGGTTGACATGAGCTGTATACGAAATAGCTCCCTATTTGCTATACAATGCACTGTTCTGCAACAACAGCAGACTGACAATTGTTTTTTATTGAGCTTGTGCTTAAACCACAGTTCAACAAATAAATAAAGGCCCCACACATTTCTCAGTATAATAAATAACACATTTCACTACTGTTTGAATTTGAGGACAGACCATGAATCAGGGGACCATGAATTATAGGAACCTAGAGAGATGGATAGATAAGCTGATTAGATGTATTGGACCACCATCTGGGTGTGTACAGAAGAGACAGACCAATTAAAGAATCCTGAATATAACTCTATGGGTGAAGTCAGTAACACCAAAAATGGTGGTTGGATGCACAAAACCTGACCCTCCCCCCAAACAGCCAATTGTCTGCTTTGTAAAGGCCGATTGCGAAACCAATTAAGCCAATCATGTGGTTGCACTAACCTTGCGCATGCTTAGTAGAAGTAACACCTTTGCGGAAAAAAGCGTTTTAAATCTTATTTTGGAGCAAAATCGCCAAACTTTTTAAGCGTTTTCATCAGATTTGACTGGTTCTATACATGCCGTTTTTACGCCCAGTGATCATTGAAAGTGCAGTTAAGGCTCTCCCCATTCATTTAGATAGGGTCTTGTTAAATAACTTCCCATGGTAATTACCAAGATGGCTGCCGAGTAGCCAGATTTCTCTATAAGGACTGTAGTATGACCTCTTAAGAAAAGATGCTTCATAAGTCAGTTATCAGAAATGCCTGCTACAGCTTGACATCCCATCGAGGATGATGTCAGACATGCACTCATTGACCTTTAGTTTGAAAAGGTTGAGAACCCATGTTTATGCATTTTAACATTTACACTTTAAACATAGTGACAATAGATCACAGATATTTATAGTGGGTTAGTTCTAACAAAGTGTTTTTAATCCCATTATAATTTACTAATAATGTTTGTTCTCAATAGCGGGAAACTATTTCAGTGAGACTGTTTTGGTATTTCCATAAAATTTCCAAAATGGTCACGATTCAAAGCTGCTGTAGGTTGGATTTGAGAGTTGCAATGAGAGCTAGCTAAGAACGAAACTAAGTCAGATTTTGAAAATCAACAACCCAAAAACCCACCCTCTCCTCCTCTGCTCCCTCCCTCTGGAGCCCGTCGGCCTGCTGTAGCTGTGTGCGCACATTCATGTGATTGACAGGCAAAGTAGATTCACCAGACCGATCAGGGAAAAGAGGCCCTGATTGGTCAGAAATCTCTTCTGTCAAACTATAATTAGTAATTTTATGTTTAAATAACATAAGTAGGCCTAATTTTGCACATTTACAGTATGGATATGCCTATGAATAAGTCAATTGCCTATAGCTCAAATGTAAGGCTAAGGCAACTGCTCAACACAATGAGTAGGCCACATTACTGGTATGAAATTAAAAAAGTACTGAGGTGTTCCTAAGCAATTTTTTGTGTTGCATACTGACCGTCTCGCACACAGCTTGAAGCAGCAAACCCCAGTCACAGTCAGCAATAGCAGCAGCAGAGGTATAGTGGGAATGACAATAAAAATCAAATCCAGGGCTAGAAGGAGCACACAAAAAAGCACAACAAATCTGGAATTAGTGACTACAATGTTTGTGACTTTGCACATTTGCCAGGTTTGTAAATATTAATCTCATGGCAGTTTACCTTTATTTCTGTCAGTTGGAATCCTGGGCAGCACAGGTGTAGGTAAGGCATCTGTAATTAATAAGCAGGTATGTTGTTAGGACTCCCAGGGAATCGATTTATTTTCCTTACATTTTGCGATATTCATATTTGCAAAAGTGTGGTTCTGCCCTCCTACCTGTTTGGGTATAGTTGGGGGAAGGAGATGAATCCAGTGGCCTCTCTGGAAAATAAATATACAGTAAAGAAATATTAATTATACAATGTTCAAATATGTTTAACAATTACGAGCTAAATTATATGGAAATTGTGTATTTTTGTACTGTGTTTTATTTTATTTTTTACTATTTGAGCCATGACTCCCAAAAAGAAGTAATACTAAAATGATAATAGTAATAATAAAATAAATAGAATGTAATTATTAATGAATTATATAACCTAAAGTATCTAAATCAAATATCTAATAATGCCTAATAATAAAATGTCAAAAACAATATACACACACAATATATATATATTTTAACATAATTTAAAAATCATGAAAATCACAGTGGCCCTCATTTACGAAACGAGCGTATGACAGAAAACTGGACATACGGTCATATTCACGCGAAACATTTATCAATGTGGACGTGAGCGGACACTACGCTCAAATCTCACGTTAAGTCTCACCTTGTGTACGCAAGGTGAGACAGCAGATTTTGCATGTGGGGTTCTGCACAATATTGCTTAGGATAATAGGGTGCAATTTGATTTGCCAATGCATTCAGATGAGCATATGCCCAGAGAGCCATGGTCAGCACAGCCCCAACTGGGGGCTATACAAATGAGACAGGTCCTCATTCGTCGCTTTTAATAGGTAAAATGTTATTTGATAATATTTGTTAAATGTTTTTACCAAGGGTAGGCTATTCAATAGAAACAAGACAATGCAAGGCTGCCAAATAGTACCAGTTGGTTTGACTGGACTTGAGATGTCAATGTTTCAATCTCCAGGTCGGAGAATTTCCTCTTTTATGCCGGGTTACATTTAGCCATGTCGTAAATTCTAGGGGCGAGGCCTCTAAACTGAGAATATTTAGGGGTGTGATATGTGGATGTGTGTGCGTTACCTGTGGTGTATTTACAGATGAAGTTGTTCTTGGTCTCACAATTGTCGTCATTCCACTGGAACATGTAGAGGCCTCCTAGACCAGGAGGGGCGGACGGTTGGTGGTACATAACAACACACACCTCGTTCCCACATGACGGCTCATCCCAGTGCCAGTTCCTACACACACACGCACACACACACACACACACACACACACGCTCTTCAATGGCACTGTTTCAAAGGCAAGACTCATTCAAGACAGACTGGAGATTGTAAATACAGTTGAGTCATTCAGCAGACACATTTGTCCAAAGGGACTTACTTTTGTCGTATTTACCTCAATATAAATCCACCCGCTGATGAATTGGAATGAAATAATCCCTTGTTCCTATTATAGTAAGTGGATGTACCGGACCGTTTTATCAACCTAACTGACTTCCATTGTTTTGCTATAACATACTTCTAATGTGGTAGAACTGTAGCCTGTGTATTCTCAAGTTAATATTGTACAATTGCACAATAAAAGGCATACTAAAACATTTCCATTTTTTTCACACAATAGAATATAGCCTATATTAAATTAACATAATATATTAATAAACTCAACAGATTTTTCAGTGTTATAACTATTATACACAAAGGTAATACGCCCTTTTTGTTTTCATGAAGGTCGCACCTGAACGCAGACTTGCTGCCATCCAGCCAGTAGTACTGCCCAGAGCAATCTGCGGCTGCGCTGCTTTCCTGTTCCAAATGGTTACGACGGAGACCAATCCAGAAGTCCCCGTCGGAGGGGCGGAGCTCCGTAATTAGCTGCTCTATGATTTTCTGCTCAGATGCTGACACGACGCTCAGAAGTTCCCCTCCGTCGCGGCTGCAGGCGTCCTCTGCATCCCTGAAATTCAGTCGTTGCCGCAGCTCCGAAGAATACGACAGCTTGTAGCAGGGTTTCCCCCTGCCGACCCTACACACGCGTTGACCTGCACACGCAAGTTAACGGGTTTCTTATTAAAGTACAGACCACAATAAAGTCTCAAGAGTGTCACAGTATAGGGACAGGGATAGCATATTGAATTCGAGGTCCATTTAATTTAGGTAACAGTAAAAAAAGTTAACAATTAACAACAATAACTTTATCTATAAAATTATAAAATGTAGCCTCTTGGTTGCTTCAATACTTTTGTCTATAGCCTATACTGATGCACTGGCTGAACAAAATGGTAAGAACCGCATGATTCATGTTATGAGCTAAACGGAACCTATTGACACCTTGTGAAACGGTTCCATACAGTGTTTACGGAGTAGCCTAAGTCTTAAGTGTAGTCTATAGTCTTTAACCTACCTCGGGCGTCAAACGTGTCAGCTTCAGCAAAAACACATCCGCAGGTAGCACCAGAGAGAGAGCACAAGGAAATCAGAAGACAGTGCTACAAGTGTTAGTAAAATTGTGTGAGGGGCGGATAAATCATTGTGCGTGGTTACTTTTCACTCACCTGTGATGAGGCTAGTGGCTGTCGATGGAACAAAACACAAAAGTAGAAGGTGACAGAGGAGTGTCAGTTGCTCCATCTCTTGTCTTCTGCGCGCAATTTCTACTAGGCCTACTTATTTTTCTTACTTTTCATCCCATGCTCCGGCGGAGTCGGTGTAGCCTAAAACACGAACGTGAAGGACCTAACGCGATGCTGTCTGAAGGCATTCAACATTCAAAAGTAAAGGAAAGGTTTGGACGCAAATCTCCCTTCTGAGCAGTTCAAGACTTGCAGCAGGAGTAAAGGAGACTGGAGGAGGAGCCGTGAAAATGAATTGAACGAATAATGCGTGTGGGAAGGGCTTCTGTAATCTGTTAAGAGCAGTCTTAATGATTAGAAGATTCTGCATCGATCGTAAAGTCATCCAATCATGCGAGTGCTCCTGGCAGTATAATGCTGGCAAGGGGCAGATTTCTTTCCCTTTATCCTTTTAGATGTGGGATATTATCATTACAAAGACGCAACATGAAAATGATCCCCTATAAGTTGATCACCGATGTTTTTAAAGACAGCAACACTGAAAGTCTAATATGATTAAGTAACAAAGAGGGCTCATTCTATCTATTCTATTTCACAACTGAAGTTTGAGTGTCAGCAGAACCTATGACTGCATGTGTGAGTGCCCCCACGTTTCTCAGTGTAAATGAAGCAAAAGACCGTGTATCCGTTACTTAATGGTAGTCATTTCTAAAATGGCCCATAACGTTGATTTAAAGCTTTAGAGAGATACGCCAGCCAGAGAACACCGGGATGCTACATCAGGAATATCTAGTGTGCTAACGTTAGCGTTTTAACAGCAGGGGGAGGGCGGTGGAGCTGGCCGTGTAAATTCTATATGGATGTATAATGGAACATGTATTTTATCTACAGTCAGAGCAAGTTATATAATAAAGAATTTACTATAAAATATAAAAACAACGTTCGCAAATTGAGATGGAGTTTTAAAGTCCCCTACTGAAACAGCATCTGCATGGGTCTAAAGAGGACTGAGACAGGGTTATAATCAATTAAGAACTTCTCCTTTAACACGCCCCCCAGCCCTTTTAAACAACCACCCCTTGTCTTCCTATGTTTCATTTAATCCTGTCTACTCTGCCTTTCCCTATTAGTAAACGACATCTCAAATGAATGGTCCCCTGGGTAACCAGTACATCACTGATGAACCACACCCGCACACACAAGCACACACACTTCACCCTGTATCAAATGAGTTCCGATAAACATATGTATTTTATGTTAGCAGTTCAATGGTAGGGCGATCGCCCATGCATGACAGATTATATGTCATTTGTAAAGCAGTGGTTGTTTTTAATTTGTAGATTACTAATAACACAGCTGTGAATTAATTGGCACACAGAAAAACACATTATATAGTAAAAGACTAAATTATTACCATATTGCCTTTAAATTGAATGGCCGAATTTGGCATAATGCCAGATTAATTGTCCGCATTGCGTAGGCATGAAGTAGGCCCTCTGAGCTATGGTATGGGGTCAAGTAGCTGTAATAGTGTGTGTGAGGGAGACAAACACACACACACACACACACACAAATGTTGGTGGTGAGGTTGTAAAATACAGTAAATCTTTTTGTTGATTAACCTTTAAACTAACTTTATATGAAATGTGTCACAAAGTATGCTACAGAGGAGACGTGTCTGTAGATGTGCCATGTTTTTAACATCTGGCAAAAAAATAATTTGTACTCTTATCATCAAAAATGTATTTATTATTAATATAGTGGCCAGTTATTTAAACATCTGGATTACTGATTACAGAATGGCATTGTCAGCTCTTAAAGTTGCTGTACGTAGGATTTAAGAGCAATACATTTTGTGTTATTTCTAGAAATGCCATAGACCGCCATAGTCAGCTATCAGTGAGTTAATAATTTTGGGTTACTCTTTTGTTCTTTATTAGCTATCTCTCATTGCAACTCTCAGATCCTACCTACCGCTGCTTTTAAACAAGAGAGACTTGACAAATTATAAATTACAAAACCTAGTTTTCCAAAAACTTAAGTGGCTCATAATCATCTTGGTCTTCCTTTCCCAGGATCTCTTTGAGAAAAGGGACAACTTTGAAAAGATTGATGTGGAAATCTCTGGAATCATTTTCTGACTCGTGCTTACCACCACCCTCGCAGAGAGACTTGGATCCCCAGCTGACCAGTGCAAGCTATTAAAAAATGTATTATTATTATATCATCAGTGGAGGACCATTGAGAACTAAAATAATCAGATCACTTTATTTCAATGCTATATTACTTATTTCAGGGTAATTCTGTATGGACAATCAAATGTTTCTAAACTGTTTATTTTAAGAAATATTTCAATTTTTTTGGAATAAAAATATAAATGTATCTTAAATTGTGCCATTCTAGTTGTCAGTTGTAATTGATGTGCTTTTTGTTCAGATGTAGGGCTTATGGCTGTGGATAATGGAGCTGAATGAAGTTTGGCCCTGTTTATTTTCATTGGCTATGCAAATGTAATCTTATATACAGTAAAACTTTTACTAAAATCTATCTACTAAATCTGTCTGCTACTAATAATATATTTCTGCTGGGTAGAAACATTTCAAACTATGCATTTAGAAGTTCGACTTAATTTAAGCAACAATAAAGGAGGTACTAATATTTTCCCTGTGTTTTCCTTGTGTTTCCTGTTTTACCCTACCTGTCTCTCTTTGTGTGTGTGTGTATTTATACCAATCATTTTAAGATATTTCCTATAGAAGCTTAGGTTACTGGTATTTGATGGCCACTGTATCCACTTTATGCAACAAATGCTGACCACAATATTTGTTTTGCTTAAAGAGAGAGCATTAATCTCAGGGTGTTTTTAAAGGATTACTCCGGCCATTTTTTTTTCAAACAAGACATTTCAAGAGATATATTTTAAAAGCCTCTGGCACTACAAAATAAGTATTTCAGAGGATATGTTTTGGGTTAGATATGGATATAGTGTGTTTTGCCCCATTTGGTCCCACTATGGAGTCTAAACAGTGTAGATCGTCAGAGCTCTAAACTTTAAATTTTTATTTGATTGTGGACAGAAAAAAATCAATATGGTTGTAAAAAGTGGTAAAAAAATATGTTGGTCAAAAATGGCCAGAGTAATTATTTAAATAATTATCCACATTACCTGCACTGTCGGATAATTTTTTATACATACAGTTTGCAACATGCAACATGCAACTTGCAACTTGATAGTACTGCTAATAATAATAATAATAATATTAATCATAATACCTGTATTGTACGTTGCTCATATTCTTTGAACACAGCGCCACCAGAGTCCCCTGTTCCAACAAACATACACACTACTGGTTATAAATAAGGAAGACATAACAAATAAATCAATTAAAACACAAAAGATTTTAAAAAAATGAATTGCTTGTACAACTGAGCAGTGATAGGTTAAGCAAGCAGTACATTTTGTGTCTTTTCCCAGCTTTTCAATTTTGCTTTTAGTCTATTCAATAATGGCAAGAGAATAAATTGATTGAGGTGCAGTAAGTACATATTTAGTTATTGTAATACATCTAATAAGGCCATTATCAACCCTTGGGCCAGTTTAAATTTCATTTATTTTTTTACATAATCTAAATGTGTGTTTTAGAATGGCCTTTCAAGTGTTTAATGTAACATGGATGTGATAACTATGCACGGCGTACCTGTGCATGCTATCTGATCTCTATAAGGTTGTAGGCCACCAGTACACAGGAAGTTTTCAGTCACGACATCCTTTGGGTTTGTTGTCGTAATACCTTGTGCAGAGAGGGCATATCTGATACACTCATCTCTCTATGGAAACGTGGAAAGAAGGAAAGCAATATTTTAGTAGTATTCCCTTGTGTGTGTTTATTTACATTAGCAAGCGTTGTTTTAAAAATGAAACAAGCATAGAGGTAAAGACAGGACTCACACTATTGCCAACCTTAGCATGCACATCTTTTTGGAATACGTGATTAGTCTTGGTCAGGAAATGAAGGCGTACATTTTCATTTTTTATCATGAGCTCTTCTGCATTGAGAGAATAAATAAAAAGATAAATTTACAAATGAATCAAATGAATGTACTACCAGGATGTATAAGTAAATTAAACTGATTTTGTTAAACTTTTGTCACCTTGCTGTTTGCAAGTAGAGCGACCAGTGAGGTCCAGAGCATCGCTGGTCTCCTGGGTGCATGGTATGCAAATGGGTCTGAGAAACATACAGATATACCAACACAAATTATGATAGATTGAGTTAACCCACTTGAAACAGAATGTATTTTACAGAAAGTGGTGTTAACGCAAAGAAGTTCAGTGTCAATGTTTTTACCTGACTTCAACAGAGAAGTTAACATCATGTTTCAGTTGAAGGAGAGCTACATCATAGTCATAGAATTCCTCCACTCCCTGATTCTTTCGAGCACTAATATTGTACCTTGGGTGTAAATAAATGCGTTCTACTTCTCTCTCTGTAAAATAACAACATCAAAGGCGAGACAAGAACACAAAATAATATAATTATAAAATGACATATAGCCTATAAAAAACAAATAGAAAATTCCATGATTGTTTTTTAGCATACACTACACTTTTGGTCTAGTCCACACTACAGTCTAGACTGCAATCGTAGTATGAAAGTGCTTTGTTTTGCTTTTTAAATCACATTCGTATGTATTCCTTAATTGCTCAGTTTATGGTGTTTGGTGAGTGACATTTAAGTCGCAGTTCAATAATAAAATTGAACAAGAAATTATAGCTCAAGAGCTTGGCAAAATCTTGGAAAATGTAAATAATCAAGTGTGAGATGGCCTGTTTTTGTTAGATTACATAAATTGTGCATGTTATATTGCAACCCCGTTGGGAAGTGGTCCCGTGCTGGGCTAGCTATATAAAGTTGGTGACTATCTACTGTAGATAGGTAGGACATTCTGTTCAGTAGCATTTGTAAACCTGTGTCATTGTAGATCTAATTATTTACAATTTGTGTCACAAACTGATTGTCTTTGTGTTCACCTGAGTTGTGTGTTGTGCTCGTCTCCCCCAGGCGTTTCCCCTTGTCCCTCATTATCCCCTGTGTGTCTTTAACCCAGTGTTTTCTGTTCCCCTGTGCCAGTTCGTCTTTCTGTTACCAGTAAGCATCCCAGCATTATTTCCCTGCCTCCTGCCTTTGCCCTTAGTTCCAGTTGACCCCGCTTGTCTTGACCTCTAGCTTGCCTTTTGGATTTTGTACCTTCGCCCTGAGTCTACCCATGTTCTGGACTACCTACCTGCCCCTGCTACAATCCTGCCTGCCCTTGTCCTGATCCTGCCAACCCCTGTTTTGATTCTGCCAGCTATTCTCGGATTAAATTCTAAATTCTAAAATCTAAAAACTAAACTTTCGTATCGTGTGGTGTCTGCACTTGGGTCTTACCTGTATTGTTTATAATTACTTACAAATAGTGCTAGCTCTAAGTTGTAACATCAGTAACGTCAAGATAATTAAACTCACCATTCAGACTTAACAAGTCTTAGATTTAGATGAACTGAGGCTCAAACATGTACGGTTGTATTTCTCCAATACTATTAAAATTTGACGTACATTTATTTATTTATTTATTATATATATTTTTTAAAGCAGCCATGCTTTGTGCAAAAGGTCAGAGGGCATGGGGGTGTTTCAAATTAGATCCTGGTTTGCTCACTGATGAATCACTTTTTTCACTGTATTTACAAGCGTTTCTATATCCAAATTATGGATGAGGTACGCCATTTAAAGTATAGTATGTAACAGTTTTTGAGTAATGTAAATGGTGCTTTGTGATATCTCATGCCAGAACAAAAGACTGAGTGGGGTTTGTCAGGAAAAAAATCGGTGGTTGTTTGCAGGATTAGAATAATTACAATTACGCCATTTAGCAGACACTTTTATCCAAAGTCTTATATGCACTCCAAAGTGAGTGCAATTACATCTGAGATGGATAGATTAGAGATTTAATTCCTTACTTCTTATATTTATCTCAACTTCGACGTCAAGGGCTTCATCATCAAATCTGAAGCAGTGACTAGCAGTCAGGACAAATTTCTTCGACACCAGAGAACCAAGACATTTCCGACCCTAAAAGGAAGTCGTCATTTACCACACACGTTATTTATCAGGTTACTGTATGTAATTAATGTAACAAATTGTATAAATACATATGCATAGCTAATTTGAAATGACTGTACAGCACAGGCAGTTTGAGGTGTTGCAGAATAGACTATTTATCAAATTGAATGCAAGATGCAAAGTAACTGATGTCCGAAGTGCTCAATCACAACCAATCACAAAGAGTCAAGCTTCCTGCCCGACAGCTGCAACAAAAGCTAACAAGAAAAGTCAGATATGTGAGATGTCAATATAGAGGGGCATGTGCATTCCCAGCCAGCAGTCCATGAGGTCTAAACCAGATTATATCCTATTCTTAAAGCAAACTTCTTACTACAAAGATTATTCTAAATTGTGTTCATCGATTAGTTGCCTGGCTATGTTCATTTAAACCTATTCCCTTAGTGGAGCATGAGCAGAAAGGTAAAGAGTCTGGGGTCTCATCCGTGATATCAATTGAAATTAAAGTCTCTGTTTGCTGCAGCATAGGCAAAACCCAACTAGAATTGCTCAGTAACAAAACAATATTGTCGCTATTTTCTAAACCATGCCAGCTGGCAGCAGTGCCCACTAAAATTAGTGATTTTCCTCACATGAATGCATATGCATGAGTAGGGAAAGCGCAAATTGCCAATTCTGCACTCCTGCAGCAGGCAGAATGCGGTTTTAGCCTTTTGTAGTCTGTTCCTATATACAGTACCATGTCATGTTTTTAGGCGCACGTTGCAACGAAATTACACCTAAACCAGGCGAAAACATGTTAGTACATCTGCCTCTCTGTTTTAAACTGTCTCTGTGCTGGTTGTTTCTAATGTAAAAACAATAGAAAAACATAAAGAAAAATGAATTTATTGAATAATTACCTTAGTAACAATATTTACTAGCCATGGATATTTCTTCCTTTGAAATTTAGTGTCATCATTCATTTTATGCAGGCCGCATAAACCAATGACCTCATTTTCATCTGCATGGGGAAAATTTGAACGCCATGAGAATGCCAATCAAATATCAAAAGTTTTTTAAATTTCATATTATGTTGTTGTCAGTTTGTATTTGAAGTACACACATTTAATATAATTTTCATAGATATCTAACTAGATAGATAGACAGATAGATAGCTTTTGTGACAGTGCACGCTTAGCTTGCACTCTTTATCATGATTAATGTTTTTTATACGTTTCATTATCAATGGTTTTCACTGTCTCCTCCACACAGGGTCTGGGTGTAACATGGCCATTTATGGCCATCTGCATTATTCGTTAGGGGAGCTGAAACATGATGCCTTTATGTAATCCTGTGCACATTTGAACTCCACTCTTTTATCTCTCCAAGGGATGCTGTTCCATATAATGTTTTCAGGTCATATAATACAATACCAGATTAAGAGCAATGATGATACCATTCTCTTCCTCAGGAAAATTGGAGAACACTCTATTTCCATTTTATAATGACTGAATCTTCATTCTAGTCATAACATGATCAAATGGGTGCCAAATGTAAATGGGTGCATTATCAAAGTAAAAGGTCAATTTTACTAATGTAATGTAGGTAAATCTAAATGGTAAATCAAACCCTAAATGCTAAATAAACAATAGAAAAAGGAAATATTTTAGCTTTTCTGACAATTTAAGCTTGTCAGATAGGCGTTGCCAATACTGTAGGTGTCCATCAAATCATTAGCAGGCAATTGGACCACCTTCAACTATTCAGAACAACACGTTTGACAGTGATTTTCAAACACATGTGCTGGCAGATTTGGCCACCCTCAACCAATCAGTCCAATGATGACTCTTAATTGCTGTCAGCCCCAAATGAACTGTATTCATATATGAATCGTATAGAAAAACATAAATTAGAATGATGGTGATTTGAACTAGAAATGTTGTGGTTAGCCTAGTACTTGTCTGCCCTTTTAAATCATATGCTACAGATGAAATCATCCTCAACTTTTAGACCAAGAAAATCCGAGAAGCCTCCAAAGATATAGAGAATATGTCCAATGAATTTCAATTAAACGTTTAGACTACTATCACACACCTACCTATCATTTCATCGAAGGCCTTCTCCAAGTCATTAAAATGGTCCTGTAGTTTAAAAAAATGCCTACCGCCTAGGCCTGTAGTCAAAGGGACTAGGTCATTAATTAAGACCTCTCCAATACCAAACATGTAAATGTCTGTAACAGAAGACAATGAATGAATATCACATATTAAATAACTGACTATATTATACTGTATTTATCAATTCATTATATTTTATACAAAAACCAAATATTCTCACCAAGATATTCTTCCCTTGATTTCTGGCCCACTGCACTAGTTTCGTTCATGTACACCATGTTCTTGATTTGTGCCACGACAGGTCCAGGGAAACCCCCCATATTAAAAGCACCTGCAATTAGGTGATGGTACTCAACAACAAATACACCACAAACAAATGTAATATACAGTATAGCTGCATACACAGTATGTATATATGCATTAATGGCTCAATCTACAGTAGATGGTTGGTGCTTTTAACACAAGATCTTTACCAAAGAACTTTCCCAAAAGAACGGACATTTACCATCTGTGAAAAATATGAGGACATGGCGATGATCCTTAAAATCTTTTCCAGTGATTTGCTTTAAAAGAGCAATTGCGTGCAAGAACGTTTTAAAGGCCAGACTCAAATCTGTGCCTTCTGTGTTTTGATGATCTGTGTAGCAAGAGGATAATACACAAGACACAAACATGCACACCAGACAACAATTAAAAACCATACGCACAAAAACTAAAACAGCATTTAATAAAAAAAATACTTAACTTACCAGTTATTTTGAATTTTAGCAAGTCATCATACAAACTACTAGGTTGCTTTGATGTTCCAAAATTATCATGTATTTTGGTTATCCAGTAAACATCAGAAGAGAAAAAGATGATCTCATAATTTGGAGTGACGTCAAAGGAGGCAATCTGTGAGATGATAAAGATGATACTGTATTGAAGGTTACATCTGTACTGTGTATATTTATACAGGGTAATGATGGCTCTGATAATACAGCTAATCTGACAGACTACAATCAACATTAGAGTCATGACATGCATCAAGTGCATCAAACCTTATCAACAATCACATACTTTCTTCGAATGTGGGTACATGCACACTACACAAAAGACTTATTAATGTCCAATCTGCAGTTATACTAATTTGCTGTGAGGCTGTGTGAATTCAAAATTAATTTATATTCTTTTATTTGCTCAGAGAAAGCAAAAATAAGAAGAATAAACATAGAACATCTGTAAATCATCCCTAGGGAGTTCAGCACAGAGAGGAATCCCAATTCTCTGGAGGAGGCACATTCTCACTTTCCGCACATGCAAGGGGAAGTTAAAATCTATGAATGCCTTTCTAGTTTCCTTTACCAAAGCAAACACATCTCAAGCTTCAGGCAATTTATTGTTTCTATTTCCAGTAAAAAAATAAGCCTTTTTAAATACGAGTAATAGATGATCATTTTGTCAAGTTTGACTTACCTTACGAATAAGTTTTTCTACAGCTGATATGGCCTTTTCAATTTGTTCCTTCACAATGCTACCAGAAATATCCACCGCAATATACATGTTGAGTGTCCCATTTTTTGTTAATCTGATTGATCTTTGTTCTTGAATGTCATCTGGAAAAGGGCAGGGTATTTACATACAGCATTTCCCTTTTGGATAAAGTCCTCATAAAAGTCTAAACCTCTTTAGTTCATACAGTATTTTGCACACTCAAAAAACAAAGAAGCAGAAAAATATCAAATTCTTACCGCTATCTTTTGAAACTGTGAGGGTCTGTCTAATTGAATCGGCAAATTCCTGTGCGACGTCTGAACTAGTGTCATAGGTATACTTATCTGGGAAAGCCACATACAGAACATTGTACAGGGTGTATGTGTTATACTGTTGAATCAATGCAGTTCAATTGAATTAATTTAAATTGATCCTAACCCTAACCCTTTATGCTAGTTTAAGTTCTCTACAATCTCAGCAGGTTTATGAGCAGACAGAAGGCTCATAGAGAACAATAAGGCATGCCAGGTCACATACTTCACATCAAAATGATTTTCAAAAGCTCCGAAACAGTTACACAGTCCATTTACATACAGCATCCCAAGCTGTGGCCTGCTTTTTTCACTGCATCACTTTTACAGACGTCTGGCACAGAAATTACAATTAGGTCATTCAGCAGACGCTGTTATCTAAAGCGATTATCAGTGAGTACAAGTCAACATGGCCAAAGAGCAGGTAGGGGTTAGGCATCTTGATTAAGGATGCTTACAAATAGACCACTTGACTATCCTGCCCCCGCCAAATAAGGTCAACCACTTACAGTAGCAGGCAGGCTCAGTTCCTGTCCAGTGGCCTGTCTCCTGACACTCTCGCTCTTTCGATCCCACCAAAAAGAGATTGTTGCACTGGTATGTCACCTTGTCGCCAATGTCAAAAATGACCGACCCTGACCTCGAGGCTCCAGGAGGAACACCGGGGTCTGCGCAGTGATCTCCAGCTTTGACGGGAAAAATAAAAGAAGAAAATTAGATTATAAATTAAATGAAGAAACGCAGCAAGGCACAGTGAGAAGTACTAGAAGTATGAATTAGACTGAATTGTATTGTTGTCACAGAATGATTTTGAGGGTTGCAACATTTAAAAATGATAATTCTTTTTAATCTGTTATAATCTGTTATAAAATCTGCATACATTTTAGGTGGTATTTATAGTTGTTTATAAGGTTATACAGTACATATCTCTTTGGGGGTCATGGCTGACCCATTCATTATAAACATTACATTTATTACATTTTATTATATCAAAAAACATCATCATATTCAAACCTGAATATATACAGATATATATTTTAGGACCTACTGTCATGGCTGCATATTGGCGTCTGACCACTCCACTTTGCATTTGCTTGGCAGGTTCGTCTCTCAGAGCCACGAAGTGTATATCCAGAATAACACTGATATGTTGTTTCATTGCCCACATAGTACTTCTCTTGAGGAGGTTCGACATTTCCATTCGGCATTACATTGGGATCAGGGCATTCAACAACTGCAAAAGTAACAGTTTGTCATGTCAAGTATTTGATACTGTAGGATAGGGCATGGCGAGGGCACCGTCACTATTATTCCATGTTGGCACTTACGTCTGCATGTTTGAGGTAAAAACTTCTTTGATAATGGTTTCCATCTTCCATCGTGATGACAGATGCGTGACAAAACTGGATACGCATAGTAACCCGTTGGACAGCTGTAGATCAACATGCTACCCGTCCTCAGCCCTTTGGTCAGTGTGTAATTACCATCCACTTCATCGCAATCACACTGAACACCATCACCTTAAAGCAATATTGCATTTGAATTATACCCTCAACAATGTAACTGTACCTCTGTACAGTAAGATCCCACACTGATCCTGTGGCTACAGAGGATCAGCGTAGGATGTCTTCAAAGCTGATTTGGTGTATCTACTGTAGTTGAGCATGTAAAATCATTGTATTTTTTATTTATTAAAAGCAGTACTGATAATTTTGTTAAAACCTGTCAATAGTCCACCCATTGATTTAATTCCTTGTTTGTCATACCTCGAATGAGGCTTTATTTCATGCTAAAAAACCAGTGAGTCGATATATATATATATATATAGAATGAAGATATATCTATATATTTATGTATTGAATTAACTATTTGATTTTGCATTCTGAATTAAATTAAAATTTCAGGGGGATTTATATTGAGGTAAGGAATCTATAGAATCAAATGTTTAACAAATTATCAATATTGCTTTAAAAAGGAAGAAAATACCCATACTGTAGTTGGTCATTACAAAAAGTGAACAATTTAATGTGTAACAGTATTTTTTGAAGGACATGTTGCATATAGTTGTCATATAGTTGAAAAAAATGAAAATCATGATTATTATTATCATGGTTATTATGGTTAAAAAGATGCCCAACTCTGTAGAGTAAAGGTAGCCTACTTACCTATATAAAGACAAACTAAAAGTATAGCAAAGCAATTCCAGTATACTTGTAATCCCATGTTACAGATTTAAATTTAAGGAAACAGAGGAAAATGTAAGATGATCCAACTTAAGATGTATGTTTATTACTAAAGCAAATGTGCTGTTTAGGAGGGAGTGGTTAAAACCATCCTGTCACTTATTAACTTTAGGTCAAATAAAAATAACAATGTAAACAATTCTCCACTATGGCATTAGATTGTACAAATCTTTCATGTTTTCTAACATTTAAGTACCGCACACTAATAAAGAGACATACAATAATTTTATTTTAATCTTTAATCTATCCCTAATTCAACTATAGGCTAATGTTTTCCATTTTTCTTCTGGTTTTCCTATCTTTGTAAACACTCCCCCCATGTTTGATAATTGTGAAATCAAGACAAAGTACAAATGCTTCATCATTTCCCAAAACCTAGGCCAGTGTTGACCTATAATTATCAATATTTGCGTCATTTACATTCTCCCTCACTTGTATTGATAGTTAGCCTGTCTGCAGTTTACATTTTACAATAGTCCAAGAAAATAGGTACATTTTTCTGAAAACGTTGAAATCTATTGGATTGATTGGACTAGATTTGTAACACGTTTACTTAAATACTTTGGTCAAGAGAGACTGGCTAATTGGCGTTTTAATTGAGCCATGCCATAACATTTCTGCAGAACTATATTTAGCTTGCTATTATTAATACCCATGTGTAAATAATTGTATTCGTTTTGTTGTCTACGTGTAGAAAATTTTGTTAAATGCTGTCTGAATCTCACACTATGAGTAAGAGCTATTCCAGACTTTGAAATATGTTGTGCGTTTGTGTGCGTGGTTACAATTCACCCAGGCTTGCCTAGTGATCTAACCATGTTTTATAACAGCTTTTACAAATGGTACAACAATTTTGAAGAAATATATTTAGATTTAACACGTTTAGCATGAAACGTGAGCATGCGCGCGTGCGGATGTGACGTTAGTAAAATGACACATGTTGCGGAAGTTGTCAAATTCTGCAACAACGCGCCAACTCAACTTTCTTCCAGCACCGTAATCAGCTCTTTTTTGGAGCCTAAACATAAACTCTAATGGTGATCATTGGATTCGAGTAATTCAGCACAGGTACATTAAATTGTATCGTAGTATTATTTTTGATTTAGGGTAGTTCATTCATCAGATCCTCTGTTGTCAAAGTACCGTCCCGTAGTGCTAACTGTTACCTCACTTAGCACAAAACTTATTCTAAGCCATTTTATCATTTGTCACTTTGTTATAAACCAATGTTGTTGAACCATAGGTTCGGAATAATGTAAATACTTCTTGTGCGAGATATTTATGTAAACCTTATTTGCAGTATGGCGGTGCCTTTCGTCCAAGACTGGGACCTGGTTCAGACCCTTGGAGAAGGAGCCTATGGAGAGTATGATAAGCTATTTTTGTTAATATATCCAGCATTAATTTGCGGTCATTGTTAAATTCCAGTGAATGGCACACTGACGACAGGGCACCAACATCAATTTATGATTATTTAACTTTCTCTGTTAAAACTAGTGAACAACATCAAACGATGATTATAAAGTCACTAGCCTACGTTATATGTCTAAAATGTACTTGTCTGTGAGATTTAAGGCAGTATCCCCATGAATATCTATGGTATGCCTGAATCACCTGCTTGCCCATAATTGCCCCTCATCAAATCTCTCCCTTCCTAGAGTGAGGTTGTTGGTAAACAGACAGACAGAAGAGGCTGTTGCAGTAAAAGTAATAGACTCTTCTCAGTCTAAGGAGTGTGTGGAAAATGTCAGGAAAGAAATTTGCATTCATAAGGTTGGTTCTATTTGTTATTTCACTTAAAGGTACGCTCCTCGATAGAATTGCACTTGTGATGTTTCAAACGCAACCGTTTTTGTAATGCTTGTTTCTCCCTCATGTTAATTCAAATTATGTGTCTTGGTTTGTGTACAGTGTGTGTGTGTATGTATGTATGTATGTGTATGTATATATATATATATATATATATATATACACACAAATAATATTATGAGCATTGTTGTGAGAACTTTTTTTTATCTTGTCTTAGAATCTCATCCACTCCAACATTGTACGCTTCTTTGGTCATCGAAGAGAGGGACCAACTGTATATCTCTTCCTGGAGTACTGCAGTGGAGGCGAGCTGTTTGACCGCATTGGTGAGACAGACAGTTGTTTGGGCAGGATAGGTTAGTGGGCATGGTGATCGACTCCCGACAGAAAGGTTGTGGGTTTGATCCCCATCATGCCCAAACCTTCCTCTAAGAATTCTTGAGCAAGATGCCTAACCCCTACTCACTCCTTAATACTTTTTAATTTGACTCACTATAAGTTTATTTGGATCAAAAGCATCACGTAATAGTAGCTAATTATAGTTTCATGATTTCTTTAGAGTGTTTTTAGAGTGGCTTTTTGTCATTAAGTTCTGGTGGATGCTTCTTGTTCCCAGAACCAGACGTAGGGATGGCGGAGAAAGACGCCAACCGGTTTTTCCAGCAGCTAATAGCAGCCGTGGTGAGTGGAGCAAGAAAGTCAATCTGTCTGTCTCGTGTGATATCGTCTGGTCTCCTTAAATCTATATCCACCTTTTCCCAGGAGTACCTCCACAGTATTGGTATCACTCACAGAGATATAAAGCCTGAGAACATATTGTTGGATGATAAAGGTGAGGAAAAACCATATTTGGTGTGAGGCTGTGGATGGAATTGCTTTGTTATTCTATTACCAATATTTTTTTCTTTCTGGGATAATATTTTTTATTTTTTTTTATACTCAGATAACCTGAAGCTATCAGATTTTGGCCTAGCGACCATGTTTCGTCACAAGGGCCGCGAGCGTCTTCTTGTCAAGCTATGTGGAACACTTCCCTACGTGGCGCCTGAACTTCTCAGTCAGACGGAGTTTAAAGCTCAACCTGCAGATGTGTGGGCTTGTGGAATAGTCCTCACTGCCATGCTTGCTGGAGGTTGCATTTTTTTTTAAAGATGGATGTTTATTATACTCTTATACACATATTGACCATGAAGTGAAATTTGAACTGAGCTGTTTATATTAATCAAGTGAAATTGCTACTTACTCTGTTTTCTAAACTAGGATTTTTGTTTTGAAAGGGAGATGTTCAGCTGTAGTAGATGTTTTCTAATTTTTTCAGAATTGCCGTGGGACCAGCCCAGTGAGAGCTGTCAGGAGTATTCAGACTGGATACAGAAGAAAACATACTTGCCACCTTGGAAAAAAATACAGCCAACACCACTTAGTGAGTCTCTAAAGAGGAAACTGTAAAACCACTATATCGTATTCTTCCTTTTTCAGAAAATCCTAACCAGTGAAGACACAGAGCAAGACAATTAAACTAAACTACGCACAAAAAGTAAGGAAATTTGTGTTTGGTAGATTATTTCTTTGTTGTAACAATGCTTCTTGGCAATAAATCGTATACCATTGGAAAGCCTGATTATTTCCCATTTAAATGGTGCCACATTTGTAAGGAACATGCATTTGTGGGATGAGCAGCAGAACTGAGTATGTGGGTTGCGCCCATGAAAAATTTGCCAAATCTTCGCTAACAATGCCAAACAGCTTTTCTTTGCTGTTGCTAAGTTTTCCAGGAGGCCATCTCCCTAACTTGAAAAATTAGGCTTGTCACCATTGGAGGAAATCTCAATGCAGAGAGATATCGAGATGAAATTCTGCAACCAGTGGCAATCCGTTTCTCTACAGTCTGGGACCAAACTCTATCCTCGAAGATGACAACGCTCGTCCCCACAGGCTTTCCAATGGTATACGATTTATTGCCAAGAAGCATTGTAACAACAAAGAAATAACCTACCAAACACAAATTTCCTTATTTTTTGTGTGGAGTTTATTTGACTGGAAAAGGCACCTTAAGAATGGCTGCTGAATGGGTTGTTCTGTGTTAGGTGCAAGATATCTTCTGAATTAAATATGCACAAATAATGCGGAAAGTGAACATTTCACAGAATTGTGAGACATTAAAAGCAGTTAAAATTTGGTCCACACGCATGGTGACTCATTCAAAGTTTAAATTGGTATGCTTGAGTCAAGCACCTAACCCACTAGGCTATCCAGCCCTCTCAAATAATGGTAGAATTGAAAGAATAGTTTCTATCTGTACTTGAGCTCATCGAAGGCTGGAGGGGGAATGAGTCTTAGCCCCCTAAAATGTCAGCTTTTCCATTCTATTATCCTTTTCCCTTCTAGGTCTCTTGTCCAAATTACTGTTGGCCAGTCCAAAAGAAAGGATCACTGTCTCCGATGTAAAGAAAGACCGCTGGTTTACCCAGACCTACAGACCAGGTACCCAGCAACAGGCAACCTCGTTTCCTCAATATCCAACGGATTTCAACGTTTGGACTAAATGAATGTGCTGTGTGTCCCATTAGGTGCAATGTGCCAGTCAGAGTCTCCGCTCTCCACTAAAAAACACCTGCAAACGGATTCGGGAAGCATTTCTAGGAGTAACAGGTCAGACCTCTGTGCACGCAGGTGGCACACGCACCTATGGTCCCTTGTCCTCCTGCTTTTTTCAAGTAAACTGCAATCCTGTGCGGTCCTTTGTCTCGCTGCAGCCACGAAAGGATGCAGTTCTCCACCTCTCAGCCTGACCCAGCTCCCCCCGTAAGCTGTACGTTGGAGGCTGTGCTGTTCGTCGGCCAAGCGGAGGGGCAGGTCAGCTTCTCGCAGCCTGCAAAGCTTGAGCACATGCTGCTGGGTAGTCAGCTAGTAGGCACGCCTCGAGCCAGCCAGGTATACTATCGCTGCTGTACAACAGAATACTGTAAACTAGGGGTCGACCGATTATCGGAGCCGATATTCAGCATTTTTACGGTTATCACTATCGGTATTTGTTTATATCCGATTGCTGATAAAATACAAATTTAAATGCACTAATTTGGTGCAGCCACCTCTCTGTAGTTGCCACTTTGTGGTCTCGCGCATTGTCCCGCCCACAGCACTATCTGATTTGTTCGACGTCACGAACCAACGCTGAAGGCTACTGGGGCACAGAGGAATGCATATTGACTGGAGCAGCTTTGGTGAGCAAGCGGAGCTGTGTTTCGAGAAAGGCAGCAAATATTGCCAAAGTTGCAATACACCTCAATCCTCTACACTGAAGTTACATTAGGGCTGTCAAAGTTAACGTGCGCAATTTCCTTTTTAATGCCACAAATTTTTACGCAGGTTTTCCCATGACCATTGCTTCACCCATAGTTTAGCAAGCCACTAGCAGCATTCGGTGCATTAATGGTTTTTGTATTATAACAAGCATGTCCACAGTGAATGATGGATAAAGGACAAGGTATTTTTGAATGGCAAGTTCAGTTATAAATCATTACGATATACTGTAGGCAGGTCTGCCATCTGTATTTACTTGCTGCCTGACTCGTTTTGTTCCGAGGTAGGTCAGCTGTTTGGGTGTTGTGTCCTTCCCACCCCTCGAACAGAGAGACTAAAATAGCTCTAAACTCCTGGCAAAAGTATATATTTTTTTGTATATTATATTATCTCACTGAATATTATGTCGCACTTGTGTTTTACCTTGCTAAAGTATGATTTCTTCTGTGTTCTGTTACGGTACCTCAACGCTAATTTGGCTTTCAACTGTAGTTGGGATATTTCTTTACTGCAGGTATTTATTGATTGAGACGAGGGAGGTTTCATGTTTGCAACTCCGTTTCTGTATTTATTCTCCACTTTAAGTGAACAGGGAGACAAACTAGGTACATGTTGCCTTCGCCTGCCTCTAAACTGTGTCTAGCACAGGCACAAGCATTGCCCTCTCCAAGTTGGCGCCACACGTCTCCCAATGCACCACCCTCTTAAAGGAATAGAGCCCTATTACAACCAGTTCTCTTTTAATTAAAGACCTGCCAGGTCTCTCTTGAAAAAGAGGTTTTAATCTCAATGGGATCATCTGGTTAAATAAAGGTTAGTGAAAACTGGTGTTTTATTAACCTTTAAACATATGTTTAAAGGCATTTCAATAATGTTTAGTGTTAGAGTTTGTGTTATTCTAAATTTTGACACCAAGAATTCCGCTTCCAAATATCGGTTTTCCGTCTCTTTGATTACAAAAAATCGGTATCGGCATCAGCCCTGAAAAAAACATCGGTCTACCCCTACTGTAAACACATTATAGTTGTAAAGACCTGCCGTCTCCGGTAAAAGCCCTTTCCTATAATTCTGACTGATTAATTTGTGTGTGTGCGTGTGCATGGCAGACCCCGTGGCAGAGATTAGTGAGGAGAATGACACGGTTCTTCACCACCCTGGACGCAGACGCCTCCTTTTCTGCCCTCCGAGACGCCTGCACCAATCAGGGACTCTCCTATAAGCACACGTGCACCAACCAGGTACATCCGCCTGGACAGACACCATGTTTTCACATGGTTGCTGTTGGCATTTTTATGAGGCAGCCTCTAGAGACCCCTAGTGGACAAACTCAGTTAATGCTGGTATAGGCTAAAACATTTTTATGACTAAATCAAAATTGCAATTAGTATTGTAATACAGTTATTCATCTTGCCTGTGTACTGACCGGTAGAAATATCTGGAAGTAGGCCAGTAAAGCTTGATTTATACTTGATGGATCTGCAAAAAATACCAAACTGCTCCTGTAGTACTATATATTTTGATCACTCAAAGCTAAACAAATCCAGCAACAACATTGGGTGTAAACCATAGTTAATGGAAGTGCTCCTTTCTCTACTCTACAGGTGACAGTTAGCACGCTGGACAAACGTAACAACAAGCTCATCTTCAAAGTCCACGTACTAGAGATGAATCAGAGAGTGCTGCTGGACTTCAGACTGTCTAAGGTGGGCTTGAGTGTTAAATGAATAAACTGGTCTAACACAACACCCCCCCCCCCCCCCAAAATGGTTTAATGTAGGACGTGTTGGTTCTTTTGGTCACCTGTCACCTGTGTTTGTGTGCGTGTGTCTCCAGGGCGACGGTTTGGAGTTTAAACGTCTTTTCCTGAAGATCAAACAGAAGCTCAGTGACATTATCAGCACACAGAAAATCCTCCTTCCCACAACATAAGTGTGTGCGCGTGTGTGTGTGCGCGCGCCCATCAGAGAAAGAACATGTTGCAGGGAAACTTGCAGGCTGTGTAAATCAGGAGGTTGTTTTTTTTTTGCCAGTGTTTTGCCATTATGTCATGTTCTTTGTGTGTTTTTTTTGTTTTGTTAAGACTGATATGTTTTTATTGTTTAAGATAATAGTCTACTGTAGATACATTAATAAATTGTTATATTTAGGAAAATTAATGCATTTCTTAATTCAACCTCCACTGTCCACAATGTTTCCGTTTGTATATTAGTTTTTCTTTTAGCACATGGGTTTGCATTTAGGGCCTAATAAGCATTCATCTTTTTAGTTAATTGTAAAACATGTCATCATAGAGCCTGTTCATCCACAGAAATACTTAAACTTGCATAATTGTACTGTAGTGCATGGCTCCTTTTATTATCC